>JAHZNC010001475.1:0-17200 GCA_027744095.1 Zhuqinia jingwanae
AGCCATGTTCAAATTCAAAATGGGACAGAGTTATGACATGATGATAATTTGTTGAAGTAATTCTTTTGTCTTTGACGTGCTATATATGCATATACCTATATTTGTTTTGGTGCAAATTGGAACGTGATACTTTATGCTCATAGTATCATTGGCAAACAGTAGCATCATCAAGTCATCATTCTTTTGTCCTGCACTGATACACTTTTTAAACACAGCGCATGGAAAACTTTTATAGACGTCAAAACATTTTTTTTCTTCGAAATGAAGAAAATAATGCTTTGAACTAAAAATTGCTATTGTGGGTCGGCATTTATATATGGTATGATAATTTTATTCTATATACTTATAAATGTGCTCGTTTATAGATGCAGTATTGTGGTTGGTACTCCGACAATGTTTTCCGACATACTAAAAGTAGTCGAAAAAGAAAATTACGATCTGAATTCATTGCGTGTGGCGTCAACTGGAGGAGCACTTTGCTCCAAACAATTAGTAGAGGACTTGAAATCTAAACTGCCATTTAAGATTGTTGCGGTGAGTAGAACAAAGACTACATATATTATTATTGTAAATATTATTCCAATTATAAAAATATACATCATTATGTATTGTAAACAATATAGGGATTTTAAATGCAAACAATCAAATTATTACATTGTATTAGGTACATTTAAGTGGAAAAAGCAAAGACAATAATATTTTTGTGTTTATACCTACATAATATGTGTCCTTTAATTATAATAGAGCAATTATGGCATGACTGAAATTGGCGCTGCCTACCAAAGCCTACCCACAGATTCCGATGATTTAACATCAACAACGGTGGGTTATCCAGGAGAGCATGTGGAAGTGAAGCTGGTTGACAAATTTGGCAATATTGTTCCTTTGGGTAAAGAAGGGGAGCTTTGTGTGAGAAGTTATAGCGTCACGCAGGGATACTGGGGCGAAGCTGAGAAAACATCCGAGGTTTTGAAACCATCAAGATGGTTCCATACAGGGTAACAAATTGAATTTTTTTTATAATCATACAATTTCTGAATATAAAAAATGATTTGTGGTTTGCAATAAGGAAAATACGACTGATAATGTAATTTCAATGACAAAAAAAATAGTTTGTAAAAAATATGCCTTGTGATGTGGTTGCAGTGATCTTTTCGTAATGATGGAGAGTGGGCATGCTCGTATAGTAGGCCGAGTGAAGGAAATGATCAACAGAGGCGGAGAAAACGTTTATCCAGTTGAGGTGGAAAGCTTCCTCAGATGTCATCCAAAAGTACAAGATGCGCAAGTATTTGGCGTGCCTGATATCAGAATGGGAGAAGAAGTTGCGGTTTGGGTTCATCTTAAAGAAAACCAGATAATGACTGCTGATGAACTTAAAGCATATTGTCGAGGACAGGTAGAATTTTTTTGATAATCATATTCTTACTCAAACAAAAAAACATGTTAAATAGAAAAAAAATCTTGTCAAATTACACATAATTGCATGCGAGCTCATATGCGTGCTTTATATTTTTTTTCAGATTTCTCACTTCAAAATCCCCAAATACATCCTATTCCGTGATGATTATCCAAAGACGCCTCTGGGAAAAGTGCAGAAATTTCGTATGCGTGAAGAAACTGTGAAAGTTCTCAAGTTGTAAAGAAAAGCAAAAAGATTGAAAAGCTAATTATAATTTTACATTTTACTCTCATGGGATAAATCATAGTGATATCATCAAATTTACCAGAAAAACAAAGATATGATGTATAGTTACTAATTACTGCTTAAAAACGTGCTTGATTGCAAGGTTAGAACAAAGTTCAAAGTGTTTCTGCAGTTTCCAATACTACAAGTTGTCGGAGCTGTAATGTTTGCAAATAATGTTTTTGGCTGTTGGAAAGGTCCTAAATTTAAAATGGCATAAAGAAATATTTTATGGGTTAAATATGCACTTTTGTAGATCTGCTGATTTTCAATTGTGCATATTATTGTAAATGTTACTTCAACAATTTACGAGGTTACAGTATTAATAGCATTAAGGACTTTTAAAAGTTTAAAGAATTTATTGTATCATGATTAATGAATGAAGCACCATTTTAATTTTTAACTTTGACATTTAAAATAAATATCATAAATTATAATTCGATACTATTGTTTATTTTATTTTATTTCCTTTTAAATCATACCTAAATTATCACGTCATGAAGTGTCATGTTCTTTTTTTGTAAATAAAGAAGTAAAACTCTAGGTTTTTGTTTGTTTACATAATGCCTGTGCCTGACTATTGTTACAGATCATGCAACTTATCAATGTAAGTAAGTTGTAAAGGAAAAGAAATTATACGCATGTTTTTGCACGTCATCAAGAATCAAAGTTTTGAGGAAATGCATGCGAAATTCCGTTATCACTTGAACTTGAAACGTACATTGTTAAAAATGACCATTTGAGCATGTACATGGATTTGGCGTGGATTCTGACAATTACAAGTACTTATGAAATTTCTCAATTTGATCTTGATCACAAGTTCAAGTTTAATTTGTTCATAAAAACTACTCTTGTTTTCTTGTAACCACAATTTCAAACTATGTACATGTACATATATGTAGGTATATGTACAAAAACTGTGTTGTAATTTTTCGAGTAGCAAATTGTAAGCAGTATGTAGATCTTTGTTATGTGTATATTTGTATGTATGGCGGTATTTGGCATCCAAAAAAAATACGAAATGATATGGCATCACCACAAAAGGTTTAATTTTTTTATAATAATGGTAAATAAACGCATCTACAAAACATCAAGATAAAATCTATAAAAATGTTTCCCCTTTTTTGGTGGTTTTTAAAACAATTTTTATAATTTGCAAAGATTTTTTCTAAAAGTACCCCAAACTCAGTAAGTCCAGCTTATTCCTTTTTTTATTCATAATTTACTCGATGTATAGGTAGGTATGTATTTTTGATCTCGAATCAATTTCTATTTTTTATTGATTTGATATGCTGTATGTAATGCGTACTTTGACCAGTGATTTTACTTCATTCGGCACAAAATAAAATATCTAAAAAAATAAAGGATATTGTACTTAAAATTTGTTTATAAATGCATTAGTACTTTTTTATCAACATTTTAGTATAACTGCTTTGGTATTAACATTATTAGAAACAACTTGAAAACATTTTATGAACACTCATTATTACAATCCCGAACAAAGAGACTGCAAAGGGGTTACCCACTAGCATTCCCGTAATAATCGCTGCAGAACAATGGGCCATTTCAATGTCTATATTAACCTCTCTATATCGAAATTCAGAAGAAGGGAAATTACACATGCAGTAGCCGTTTCTGGGTGCTGATTCTTTCACCGCTGATCTACAAATAGATCCTGGTAAACAGTTTATAAATGTATAACCATGGGCATTCTTCTCAGGAAAGTAACACTGATGACCAGGCTTAATGTAGCACGTGCCATTCAACTGCTTCATTTCCTTGTTATCACATTCACAAATTTTTCTGGTGGTTTCCTGGTCGGAAAACACTAAAGCACAAATACTATAATTACCACAGTCAGAGTCATGATCACAGAGACGACCTATGGGAAATGTCATTGTGTGACTTTCGCCCCCTCCAAATGGTATGTTGCGAAGATTAGCTGTGAGGTTGCGATTTGGCGTGTTGATTATTCCCATCCCGTTGATTTCATTGGTTTCCAAATGTTCTTGTGATGAGGACACAAACTGTTTCTGCTGCGTTGTGGTTGCTGCTGTTGCTGCTGATGACGTTGGTACTGACATTGGAAGCAGTAAAATTAAATAGACAAACACAACTGGGATGGTTGATTTGAGTATCAATTTGAGCACCCATCCTGTTCCTCTACGACTGTTGTTGCTGATTTTCAATAACATTTTGTTATTGTGTTTGTGGTTCTAATAATAATAAAAAGAAACAACATGAAACTTAATTTATTCTATATGCGCAAATGTTTATATTTTACTTGATTATTTCTGTTGTTGTGTAATTCATTTACAGCTTTCTCACCTTCGGTTGGTTTAGCAAAGAGGGTCTTTTTCTTTGAACTTGACAAGCCTTTGTGGGTTAAAATGAAAGCTTAGGTTCACTACTAAAGCTAGCATACGAAAAAGCACTACTTGAAAACATTTGTGCAAGTAATCCAATTATAGACTACAACTGACAAAAATGTAAAGTGCTATTGCTGGCTCTCTTGTTGTGACAAACACAAGTTTACGAGTTAGCTGAAATATTATTGATGAGGAGTCTCGAGGGAAATGCAGCCGAAATATCGGCAATCAACTAATGAATGTGTCTTGCCGAATGACTTCACAAACGAATAAAACTCATTTCTTATCGTTAGCGTCATTCGAGTCTGCTGTGTGTTTAGCGTAATCTATTTTAACGCATTTAAGGAATATCCCTAAAACATATATATTTTTACTGGGATATTTACTATGAGTATTATTATTATTACTATGAAGTTGTATTGACTGGCTTTGTGAACGTAGGTGGAACAAAACTACTATTCGTAATACGAATTTTCGTATTCCTCTTAAAAGAAAAAAGAAGAAATCGCCATTAAATCATCATCCATCTGCTGTGTTTCCTACTACTTCATAACGTAACATGTCATTTCTATACAATTACTTAATTATATTGCACGTTCACCATCACGATACTATGCGTGCTTGTAATGGACAGTAGTAGTATAGAAATTTAGTAAAAATATGTGTATAAATATGGCAATATTATTAAAAGGAGATAGTACACCTAATATTAACTTTTTATTTTAATATATTGAGTGCGAGTGAGTCTAGAGAGAGAGAGAGAGAGTATTAAGTAAAGTAGTGAAGCCAAAACAGCCTTGTATATAATTACTGTGAGGAGGTACCTGTCACATGATGCCCCATAATAATACACCATAGTTGCAATGATGTTTGTCATGAATTCATTAGTCATAAATGGCAACCATAATATATATTTTTTGTAATAGACCGCATAATATAATACGTTCTATTTCTTGAAGAATCTGAGAGCACGCATATTCGGCTTTAGTCTTTTGTTGTGTTGTAGTTGCTAAATAGCTATTCATACATAATAATATACATACATGAAACAAAGGTAAGTTTACATATGTGCAAAAAGTATGATTTTGTGAGGATAAGTACATTGTAACCCGACATTTTTCAAGCGTTGTCAGAAATGGTAAAACATGTTACTATAACAACTGTCTGACAAAGAAACTAGCATTTTCCCATGAGCCTTGTCCAGAATTCCCATGAACCTCAACTGTGTCTGATAAGAACTACTAAAACCTGAATATAAATAACAGTAAGGTACTGTAACCAAGATAGATGCTTCCAGGAGTCGATATATGCATCATCAAGCCGCGTGTGGCAAATAGAATTACATGTAATTTAATGACCACGTCAACGTGCTAGAATTTTGATACGATATAGGATATATATGATACACGTATATGTGCATGTGGCGAGTTGGGTACTATGTAGATTTTTTATTCTTAGAATTTTATACATTACTAATATTTTATTTTAGCTTATAGTACCAATTAAAAGCAATTATTATATATCTCATTAATATGTAACATCACTACCTGTAGTTTTAAATGCTTATGTGCACTATAATTATAAATTTATTACGTAGTAGGCGATAGCAATAGCTAACTTGCATAACTGATGACTGGATAGGAAAATAGAATGCATACAAAGTATAACGCATTAGTATTATGTGAACCTAAACAACTAAAATTCAACTTATTCCCCCACGACGAATGACTCATTTTCACCCTTGTTATCAGCACCAAAATGCCAAATTAAATCACTTGGAAATGCATTTTTTATGATAAAAAATATAACAATATTAATATTTTATTCATTAATCTAACTATATTTACTTGTACTATTGGGTTTGTGTTTATCACATTTACAAATTATCGTAGGCCTGATAACCTCGCTCCCAATGTCATAATAATAATCACCTGAAGATTTTTTCGTTTTGCACATTGCTTGACTGAAAGTTATTTTGATTTGCTCAGGGTGGCATACGAAACGTGTACACAATAAAACTTTCAGAAATATAGACAAATGCATACATTTGAATTTCATATACCAATGGAGGTTTTAGCATCTCTGATTCATCAGAATTGTCACTCCTTTTCATGTATGTTGTACTATGAGTACGAAAAACTGTATGCTATTTTTCAGAGATGTATGAATGAATGTCAATGCATTGGATGAAGTAACTGATTTAATTATCAAAAATAAAAGTAATATGGTATGTTTATGGAATCTGAACACGAGTGTAATTTCGTACTTGCAATCTAGACTGTCATATATTCAGATGCAAAAGATTTGTATTTGTAAATCTAGATCCCGACATTTTGTAGCTTGCTTGTACCATACTTGTCTTTAAAATGAAACACAACAACGGTTTTAAAATTTTCATTTTACTATTAACAGTTTATGGTAATATTGCAAGACGAGATGATGAAACACTGACTGTTAAGAAACTAGGTAAGTAATTAACTTTAATCTAAGAAGTAGTGTAACAATCATAATAACATAATAATTTAAGTCGGAAACTGTATTGTCGCAATGTGCCTCTAAAATTCTATCAAATATAGAAAAGTTAAACGTAGATCCAAGTAGCGTGACCGTCACAGGTTTTAGCTCTGGAGGTGCACAAGCTATGCATTTTCACCTGTCTCATTCATCCAAGATAATCGGGGCAGGAATATTTTCTGGGGGTAAGTTGCACTGTACTTAATTTACTCTGATGTCTGTATAAAATAGCATATGAAACTTATGTTGTAAACAATTCCCTGCAAATATAATATACAGTTGTATATCTATACGGATATTACCGACAGCGGGAGGATTTTTTTGTTAACGACATTGAAAGATTTAATACAAGTGAGGCCATACAAATTGCGGAAGCATTTTCCATCATTGGGTCAATTGATCCTGTAGAAAATTTGAATAATAGTAAAGTATACGTCTATCATGGAAAATAAGGACACCACCGTGGAAGCAGGTACACAATTTTTGTATAAAGCCAATAATTTAATTGAAAATGATACTTTATGTTTATTTGTGACATTTATCTTCTTCTTTTTAAATTGCTACGCTCAGGTAGTGGCGAGGCCATCGAGGCTATTTATAAGCATTTCGGTGCAGATCTGAACTGTAACATTAAAAAACTTGAAGGAGAACATGGAATGGTACGCGTTACAAAAGATTTGAATGGACAAAATTTGCTAAAAATGCTACATAATTTCAAACTTTTACATGAAATCTCTAAATTTTAGCCAACTGAAAACTATGGAGGTCCATGTGGCTACCTCAGTGTAACCCATTATCTTTCAAACGACTGCAAATACAATGGAGTCTACGAAATGTACAATCATCTCTACGGTGGAAATCTTTCAAAACCTCTACTTGGCAGCGTTGGAACGGTTCCCTTGAAAGGAGAATTTTATACATTTGATCAAATGGAGTTCCTACAAGCCAATACACATAGCATGGACAAATATGGTTTTGTGTACATTCCCTCGGGATGTGCTCAAAAAACTTGCAAACTTAGTATTGTTTTTCATGGATGCTTGCAAAATAGGTTGGTAACTATTCTTTGTAAAAAAAACATTCATGGTTATGAGAAAGATTCTCAGTTTTTATTTTAAACATTTTATGATGAAATTTGAAAGGGGATTTTTCGGGGACAAGTTTCCTCACACCAGTGGATATTTGGAAGTAGCGGAACTTAACGATATTATTCAGATTTATCCAAATACAAAGAGATCTAAACTGAAACCAAGAAATATGTCTGGTAAATATTTAATTCCAAACCAAAACCAGAATTTGAATTTATGACTGTTGCAAAGTTTGCGGTTGCTTGAAAAATTTCTTATATAATATATTCTTACTACAGGTTGTTGGGATTGGATAGGCTTCACTAACAAGGAATATCGTAAGTTGCCTATATAAGGATACAATTACGTATACATAAATCTATGTAGTTTTGGATTGAAAATTAAAAACCAAATATTTTATTATAGCTACACGATTTGGTCTTCAAACAGCAGCTGTGAATAGAATGTTGGAAAGAGCTCTTTACGGCAAATAATGTAGAACCTTTGTAATCATAATTATTAATCAAAAAATAAAAAATCTATTTATTTGCCTAAATATTTATCGAAAATTACATTACAAATCAAATCAATCAAATTGTATTTTTATATGTCTTTCTGAAATAAAAAAACAATTCTCATATTTATTTCCGAAAAGAAACCACACCACGAAATTTAGTTACGTATTAGCATAAATTTCGATGATAATTTACATGTGCAATTGAAAAGTCTAAAAAACAAGGTCAGTAAATTACCAAAATTGTAGACATAATGTACAAACATGTTTCAATTTTTGAGCAAAAAGATTTATGTTTTCAACTATGATGACTTTGGCATTCATTCTGGAAATGAACTTTCAAAACTTTTTCTGTGATTTTCCGTGCTGGTTTTTCTGTAATTGAGGATTTAAACTACATTATTGCACAATATTGTGAAGTTGTTTACTCTTTTTCTTAACATTTTTTACACACTTGACACCATGATAAACCTACATATGAGTATGGCAACTCATATTTTCATACTTCCACGTTTCATCGGTAAAATTGTTTTCGTAGTTTGCCCAATTATCGTAATCTTGTGAGGTTTTTTCGAAAATAAAATGTGTAGTTGAGGTTGCTTGAGCTTCGTAAAGAAGTCCCTCTGGGCAATTGGGAACCCAAGTTTTTTTTGTATTAATAGCGATATGTGCTACTGCGGTTAAGAAATTCGTTTAAATTGAAGTCATATAATACTTGCAACGCATATGTATTCAACAATGGGTTCCACTCCCAGTTCAATTAGAACCAAATTTGTGGTACTGGAAAAATTCAGTGGCTCCACAATCGATTATGTATCAAATTAAAAAACAAGATCATGACCGACTCATTAAAATGTAAATATCTCTGCACAGTATAAAAAGGTTAAAACCCCCCTATTTAGGTCAATTTCAGATTTTAACGTACGTGCCTACTACATAAAGTCAGGTATTTGATTCTCTTTAAAAAAAATTGACAATAAACATTTCAGAAACGTACAATCAACGCTATACAAGCAAGGTAATCGAAAAAATGAGAACTATTTTTTTATAATAAACACAATCTAATGTACAATATTTTGATATTATTTTGATTAACATGAATAAGATTATATTATTTATACCTGCTCAATATATGTATATTTTATGAAGCAGTTATATATAGCAGATCATCTCATGTTGAAACAATTTTCACTGCGGTGCATCTTGGATCTGAGTTTGTACACCGAGCCTGGAGACACCAGAGACAAGTTTTTGTATTACACGTTACACGTTCGTATGATAATGTTTCATGCTGACAAATGATTGACGAAATAAAAATCTGAATATCTTTCAATGCTGGAGAATTCATTTTTATATAGCTATAGCCACAGCTGCAGCTGTTCTCCATTGAAGCTGTCCAAAATAAAAGAGTGTCACTACAAAAATTACGTATGTTCAGTACATTTTAATAAGTATTTTTGACATTTGCGGATGTCAATTTAGGTAGTGGAAAATATCCATCATGGCGTCAACAGCCAGTTTACATAAAAATAGAAAATCAACTTTGGCGAGAATTACACGATTCCTTGCCAAAGATGACCATTTTAGCACAAATGCTAGTAATCAGATAATTATGAAGTGCGACAACAGCCTTCATAGCCAAATGTATTCTTACACACTGCCAGGTTAGAACATATTTATAATATTACATAATAAATGGCAATGGTTAAGCTTCCATCACACGCGCAGAGAATATATTGTAGAGCAAATTATACATGAGTTTTGTTTTATTTCCAATTATCGAAAGTGCAACTGTCGGTTGCAACAATTGGCTTGCAGCATGCAATCCCACAATTCATCCAGAATATAAAGTTGGAATCAGCTACGTCATCATCAATGTTTAAACCGGCTAACATTGGAGATGAATTTGGACCAACATGGTCGACGCACCTGTTCAAGGCAAGTTATGATTCACGACCATAAACCAAAAATTACTGATAATTTGTATATGGTTAATTGACTTTAATTTGGGGGCTAGACAGACAAAATTTAAACTTGAAAATTATTTCACACAGCTAAATATTCGGATTCCTTCGGCATTGAAAGGGAAATCCATTCACTTGAGATGGAACTCGAGCAGTGAAGCTATGCTGTTTGACCATTGTGGAAATGTTCTTCAGGTAAAAACATTTAAAATGCATCACCACTGCACCGATATTATTACAGAGGTTTGAGAATGCATGCATGCAATGTAATGAATGATAATGCGCATGCACGCAATCAGGCTACATTATGTACCTATCCACATGACATCACTTTTACATAACGCGCGATAGGGCTTCATCCCAAAGCACCGTGAGTTTTTTCCATTGACCCATAACTGGGAGGAAGATAAAGAACTTGTATTTTACGTGGAAATGTCTTGCAACGGTCTATTTGGAGCTCTTGGAGAAGGATTTTCTATCGGTATTTTATTACTGCTTCATGTAATAGTAAAGTGTTGATGTACATATGTGTACCACATATGGTCTGTACAAAATATTGTTTATATATGTACATAGATCCGCCGATTCCTGACTTAAAATACAAACTAAAAATGGCAGACATTGCAGTTTTTGAACCAATAATCTTCAAGTTGTACACTGACTTTGAAGTACTTCTTGGTATGGCTGAAGAGCTGGCTGATGATATTCGAGGTTTTCAAGCTTTATACGCAGCCAATGAAATGATTAATTTAATTATCTCTGGTGAACATGAGTGAGTATACGTGCATAACATTAAAATGTAAATGGCAACAAATGAGTACTCTCGAACTGCGATGATTGTAGAGGAGAAATTTTAAAAAATTTAGGAAAGCGAGGAAAGTTGCCGTAAAGTTTTTCTCTGAAGAAACTGGTGCAAAAGCACACACACTGGTAGCAATGGGTCATTGTCATATTGATACAGCTTGGCTATGGACCTATGATGAAACAAGGCGAAAGTGTGCTCGATCATGGGCCTCGCAAATTGAATTGATGAAAACTTATCCTGACATTGTTTTTACATGCTCTCAGGTGCTCGTACAATTTCCAAATATGTAATTAATTTGCTTTTGTAATCTGAATATGTAGTGACTATGATTTCATTTTACAAAATTGTTAAAGATGCAACAACTGGCGTATTATTGAACATTTCTCTTCAGAGAACTATATTTCTTTAAAGGTACAAAAAAATGTCGAAATGAGACCACAAATTATACCCTAAAAAGCACATGGGAATCAACCGGTTTTTAACGCAAAAGATTTCCTGGAATCGAGTAAACAAATTTCCTCACCACAGTTTTTGGTGGGAAGGGATAGATGGAACAAAAGTACTGGCACATTTTCCTCCCGGTGACTCTTATGAAATGAATGGATGGTATTAAAATAATTACAGCCATTAAATTACTTGTTTCATCTGCCCATTTTTACCAAAAAAGTTAAGCAATCCCTCTGCTGGATGGTTTTATAGGGTCAAGGAAGTCTTGAAATCAGTAAACAATTCAAAAGACAAGGGACGTACAAATGTTGGAGCTTATTTATATGGTCTTGGAGATGGTGGCGGCGGGCCAACGATGCCAATAATAGAACGTCTTTACAGGCTTCGAAACGTGGATGGACTGCCAAAGTATGTACACACTTTATTCTACAATAATGCCTTGTCTCAGTTTTTTTTCCATTCCATGTTACATGTACCCATTTTAAATTTATTAATCAGAATCGTATTCGATGGACCAGATTATTTTTTCACCAAGTTGGAATGCGACTCTCACAAGTTGTGCAAATGGGTTGGTGAATTGTATTTAGAAATGCACAATGGAACATACACGTCTCAAGCAAACATTAAATGGTATAATCGAAAACTGGAAAGTCTCTTGAAAGCGGTTGAATTAAAAACCACTTTTAAGGCACTAATGGGGCAGTTTGAGAGTGATAAAAAGACATTACAGATGATAGAGAACTGTTGGAAAGGGTTGTTGCTCAATCAATTCCATGACGTAATTCCAGGTTCTTGCATTGAGCAAGTGGCCGCTGATGCAGTGAAAATTTACAAAAAGGCTTTTACCCAGCTGAATGCTCTTAGCACTGAACAAAGTGCAGCTTTTGATTTACATCCTGCTGAGTTGCAACATTTGGAAAAGAAGCAAATAGTTGCGTTTAATCCACTACCCTGGACGGTTAATACGGTGCTTTCCATTCCAATTGGCAAAGTTCCAAGCAAACAGAATCTAATTGAAAATGGCTTTCAATTTGTAAAATTGGATGAATTTCCCAACAGCCACGACCATCAGGATAAAAACTATCCCTTGTGGACTTACGGTAATCCAACTAATTTTGCAGCATGTCTTTCAAAATTGAGTCCTTCTGGATATTCTACATTGACGCCAACTGACAGAAAATTCCAAGGCATTGGTGAAATTTACAAAGTCAGCAGCCGACAGTTCCACAGGTATATTTTCTAATGGCCTAATTCGACTGGAATTTTCACTGAAAGATTGTCCTAAAGAAAAACTGTTCAAAATTGGTGGCAACGGGAATAATGAAACAAGCGACTGGGAAGTTTTTAAGGATGGCAACGAAAGCGGAACTGAGGCAGGCATGTTCTATATTTATGACGATAACCCTGCCTGCTGGGATGCTTGGGATTGTGATGATTATCATTTGGAGACTAGGAAGAGCATTTTGATGGATTGTAATGAAAACCATTCAGGTTCAATTGAAGTAGTTGCTGAAGGTCCTTTTGTGGCCATTTATAAATGGAAAGTAACCATACAGAGTAGAGCTACTGGTGGTACTCCCCTTGGTATTACGCGTTATACAATCATGAAAGCAGACTCCCTATTACTGGAATATATAACCATTGTGGACTGGACCAATCAAAGTCATATGTTTTTAAAGGTGGAATTCCCCATCAATGTTTTTTCAAGAGAGGCGACTTATGAAATACAAAATGGGCATATTAAAAGACCTACGCATTCAAATACGTCGTGGGATATGGCCCAAATTGAAACTTCAGCACACAAGTGAATTATGTTTTACAATCTGCTAATTAAATTTGTACAAGTATGTACAATATTAATGATAATATAATATGTACATGAATACTAATTTTACAGATGGGTGGACTTATCTCAGCAGGACCGCGGAGTAAGCTTGTTAAATGACTCGAAATATGGGTTCAGAATAAAGGACAATATCATTCAACTTTCTTTGCTCAGAGCTCCAAAAGCACCAGACGGCAACTGTGACATGCACCAACATGTTATAAGATACGCAATTCTACCGCATCACGGCTCCCTTCAGGATGCAGGAACTGTGCATAAAGCATACGAATTTAATAGTCATTTTGAATTTTATGGTACAAGCAACATCGTGCCTAATATTGACCTTCCTTCTGATATTATTACAACTTCTCATGATGCAGTAATTGCAGAAGTGATTAAGCTGGCACATGATAACCCAAACCAGTCAATAATTGTCAGATTGTATGAAAGTTTTGGTGCAAGTCCTTCAAATGTCAGGTAAACTTATAACTTTGAGTTATTAAAGAGCCCCTTAAATTTGTACATCTATTGATGATTAGATACGGGTTATGAAATCTTCCAGTTGTGACAATAAACTAAATTGTTTTTATTACAGAATTACAGTAAGGTTCCCAGTCAAAAGTGTTGTTGAATGTGATGGAATGGAAGATGAAATCCCAGCAAGTCAACGTTATCCAATTTCAGTTGGTGAAATAACTAGGAGTGATGGGAGCACAATTACATTGTACAGTTTTTGTGCTGATTTCCGTCCATTCCAAATTCGGAGTTTCTTGCTACAACTGTAACAATATGATGAACACAGTCGGATTGCTTAACAATTTCATTGCATGTAGCTACATAAAATATGAAATAAATCATGTGATGAAATAAATGATTTTCAACTCACTAAAAATTATTATTCGAAAAAAATATATCATTTGTTTTATTTTTTCATTATTAATGCATCTCAATTTGTTTTCTTTCCACTCGTTAATGACGCGGACTTAGTTTGACCACGGCAAAGTAACTTGTTGAAAATAAATCTCAATGTAGCAAAAATCATGTAAATAGCTGCTACAACAAGAGCCAAGTATGCACTTATAACGTCAAAAGAATGATACTGCACAAAATTCATCTTTCTTCCGACATTGCGAAGATGAGGAGCGCCCTTGTGTCGTAGTACGTACTCGACCCAGTACACGCCGAGTTGAAGGGGGTCTTGTGGGCGATCCTTGAACAAAGTGGATAGCCGCTTAACGTTGTCTCGATATCTTTTTAAGCAGACACAATATACAGTCACATTATTAAGCACCGTAATCCCCCACATAAAAATAATTTCGTTATAATACAACTTACACGGGGTTAGTTAAGACTTCGTTTATAGCTCCTTCAAAATCCTTTTCAGTAAGATTGTTCCAGTCCAATTCAACAAGGAAGCCGTTATTCTTTGCCATTTTAGAATTTTTGGGTTGGTCAGCCATCATTGGGAGTCCAACCAGTGGAACCTACAGCATTTAAAGACAAACGCCAGTTTTGTAACTGATAAACAAACATAAGCAGTGAAAAATTGCTAATATTCTTTTTTTTAATTGTTATGTACCCCATGATAAATTGATTCTTCTGTACTGCCTCCACCGCAATGGGTAATGAACATTTTGATATCCTTATGACCAAGAAGATCTTGTTGAGGCAGCCATTTGCTTAGTTTTACGTTTTTGGGCAAGTCTGGCATAGTTTCTGATTCCCATTTCCACAAGACTTGCTGCTTTAGCTTGGAAAATACGTTAAGGATTACTTTCCGCTTGGCATCTGGCATCATGTCACCTAATGTGCACATAATCAAAAGTCTGGCATAGTTTCGGATTCCCATTTCCACAAGACTTGCTGCTTTAGCTTGGAAAATACGTTAAGGATTACTTTCCGCTTGGCATCTGGCATCATGTCACCTAATGTGCACATAATCAATACGTATACATTTCATGGTTTTTTATGTTACTTTTGTACTTTATTATAATTTACTGTTGGGCATAAATAGTACCTCACCTTTAATTGCAGAACCCATGCTGAACAAAATGAATCCGTCTTTTCCTTTCCCAATAAAATCTTCAAGATCCTACATGAAAATGTCAAAACTCAAATAGGGTACTATGTACATTTATTTTATCTATGATTGGTATGATTGCATTTAAATTTCAATGAGATTACTTTTGGAATTGGTTTTGCTGGTCTGGAATGAATTCCACCAACATCAATTACGTCAGGGTAGTATGGTAGTGGTCCAGTCAAGCTGAAATGCCCGTTGCTCAAGGCCAAAGATGCGTTGGTTAAGATTTCCTTCACGGAAGGTATATCATTTCCCAGTTTCTCCCTGTAGATTTGTTCAACCTTTGGCTCGTACATGTAGTCCATGTAGAGATCAACCATGGTATCAACAGCCAAGTTCTTGAATCTCTGGACAAAGTTCATCGGATTGGAATAGCCAAGCAAAAAGTTTGGGGTTATGGAAGACGGAAAATGTCCTCCAACTTTGTTTACGATAAACGATGGAATGGTTGTGGGAGTGAAAAGCACTAGGGGTGCCTGAAGCCGATATATCAGACCTAGGACGCAGTCATTAAATAGCTTCATAGACAGAATATTCGTGATTAGTTAAAACACCAAAAGACGTGTTTAGTCAAAGACATGCTATAAGTTAAATGTATGTGATTACGGGCTGCAGGAAAACGAGATCAAATTTTTCGTCAAGCAATGCTTGCACGTGGGGTAAGTCGTAACTCAAGTTGCACGATTTCAAAGATCATTTCCGTCATTTTTCCAGGATCCACGGTTGTTCCCTTTTCCTTTGCGTCAAATGCATCGAATTTGTTGGATTGAAAAATTTTCTCCACGTCAAAGGTGTATATTTCTTTGACATTTTTCATTTCTTTCATGGGTTTCACAGGGGAGACCATTGTGATGTTGTGACCACGCTTGCCAAGTTCTTCGACCAGAGGAATATACGTCAACTTGTGACTTTTACTGGAGAAAAAAGTAATGACTAGGATGTTGGCTGAGTTGACATGTTCTACGACCAGCGTGGTCACGCAAAACAGCAGCACCAAATATTTTACCAAATTCATGGTTTCAAATTTTTAAAAGCTTGCACAAATTAATTTGAAAATTTATTGTATTTTGTACGTGGGGGAAGCTATACAGGAAAAGTGTTTCACGTTTCACACTTGTTCACAAATAATCAGCCACTCAAAATCATTTTGGAAACTTTCCAATCCCTCCTGAATTTGTGTGTTCATATCTTCATAAGTATGTCATAATTTTAACGTGCTGTCGTCCATTCATACGTACATGTGACTGAAGTGTTTTTATCATTATTCATTATATTGATCTAGTAAACGCAAAGATAAAACATTATTCTGACTCGGACCATGAGTTGTAGATCTAGGATTTACGTGACAAGTCATATATTTTCTTGTTGTAGCTAGTGTGTACTCCGTATGTGCACGAAACACAATCATTGGACCCCAATCCCAATAAGCTACATTTGAAATGCAATTTTTGTCTACTAAAATCATTTTGTCATTTGTATGTAATTTTTCTCGCTCTTCTGTGTCATATTTACCATTTGTGTCAGATTTTACACTTGTAGTTTAAAAGTGTCAACAAATTTTATCGATAAAAGTTCACCTTTACAAATCGGCTGGAATATGAGCTGAGACACCAAGATTCATTTTAAAATGTAAATTGCGAACAATAATACTAAAATAAACAAAACCTCTGGCATCAAATGTCGATATTTTGTATTTTTTGTGTCATTTATTTTTTTAGCCCTTTTCATGTCATCCAATTCCTAGCTCCAGCTGTATTTGCCTTTGCATCAGAAATACATTAAATACTAAGAGATTATAATTTATAATGACATCTATTGAGCAATCATCACTGCACTGTGAGAAATGTCCAGAATAATGGAGCACTTTGTCTCTTTATTTCATCTCTCTTGTTATATCTCAGACAAAACGTAGCCAGCATTGTAAT
>JAHZNC010001476.1:0-15239 GCA_027744095.1 Zhuqinia jingwanae
GATTTGTAAAAACACTTTTGGAACATTATTCCTACCTCTACGAACGCAATAAATGACATTGCACGTAAAAATAATAGCCTTAATTCCTCTTTTTATTGACCTTGCCTATAATAGTCTTGAGAGATAAATGGTAAAAAATATTAAATTATTGTTATTATTATAGGTTTGAGCAAGTAGGAAAGTGAATTCTCACTCTTAATAGTTCTAAAATTGCTTCACGGAGAAGGTATTAGTTTTTAAACGATCATGTCGGCCATGAAATTTTGTGGTAATTGGCATTCTGTCTCCATTTTTGTTTTGAACAAACTGTGCATTTGGACCAAATTGTCGTTTCATGAGAGAGTAGTACACAAATGCAATTTAGTATAAACCGTATTTTTGTTTTTAGTAGGCAAGCTTTATTGTTATTATTATTATTGTTGTTATTACGCTAGACTGAACTTTGCTGGTCAAAGTCATAAAACGATGATGGTCGATGGTGATGATGATCGTGAATCCACAAAGTAGTAAAATAGCAGTAGTATTGGGAAACGTGTCGTAGTAGTGGAATGAATTGTTTTAGTGAATGTATATAGAATTGCGTGCAAATTGAAGATAAAATATTCATGTGACTCATATATATGTGCTGACCAAAGGTACCTTCCGTTTTATCACAATACATCGCATCGTGTCAATAAATATAGCTTGACTCTATAGGACGTGGACGTACGTACTACTGCGTGATCATAAATATTTTCATTTTCATTTCATGCATGGTTCTTTTGTTATCATGAATATGACAGGATTTCCGAATTATCGTTACTCGACAGTAGGCCAATCATCCGGGAGAACGACTCCACCTCCCGTACTAGTCAAGTCTCGAACAGAGCTAGGCAGTGGCAGTATCAAGTCACCTGTAATATCGCCGCTAATAGAAGTAGAGACCCAGAAACTCCTTGATAAGGAATATTATCATCGGTCCACACCAACCAGGACACCTTCTTTCAGCTCACCTGCTTATCCAATATCAATACCATCAGCACCTGGGAGGGCAGTGCGGCAAGACAATTCTAGCGCTGCGGACACGCAACAATATCAACAACTCAGCCAAAAAGGCTCGCCTACACATCTTTCCAATGTTCTTAACTACTGTAAGTTTTCCCTTACGTTATGATTCTATAAACCGACAGACACAAAGACTACGTTGCTCAAAAAAAAAATCCGTAAAAACGTATCCACCAGAGCCGCTTGGCATAAGTACATATTACCTATATTAACAAATTGTATTAAGTGTGTCCAATGTCGATACATGAATATAAGCATCACAGCAGTGACGTTGATGATGGTGGTACAAGTAAAAAATATATACATTGTTAATCGTAGAGTAGCAGAGTACCTACGTGTTTTTAACCACTACTACTACTACAACTACTGCAGTTTCTCTAGCTGTAGTAGTAGTAGTAGTCCAAGTCAAAGTAGCAATTGTTTATGTGTATTGTTTTTATTTTACTTTATCGATCGATGATGCCATAATATTTCGCTAGTGATGTTTTCCCTTATCATGTTAATAGTTGATGGGAGCAGAAGATCGTCCACATCATCGCCCACTACTTCCCCGACTTTTCAAATGCGACCAAAAAGTCCTTTCGAAGGGTGTAAGCATTCCAAAAGCATCTTGCCTACTTCTTACAAAGAATATATAATACTTTTGTATTTTTGAATGCTTGAATGCATGTACCCTTGCGTTTTCCATTATTATTACAAATATTTCAATCGAAAAAAATGTATAATGAGATTAGGGTAATATTTATTATTCATACCAGAAGGTGCCTATCTATATTGCCTATATGCGATGTATCTTTCTTTTCACTTGAAAGATTTTTCAGTGTTAAGTTCAGATCTAAATTTTTGCAGCTTTATTATAGCAAATGTATCAAAAGAAATGCTTCCCATCTTGTGTGTCTCTAGCAGCGTGTATACCTATTATGACTTCCGTTGTAAACATAGATTCGTGCTTGCCGCAATATACATGCAAACTGTTACTGCATTGTAAGCATGTATCTTTGCTATATAGCTATTATACATTGGTAGAAAGCAAAAATAAGTCGGAAGGATTTCAAGCATTTTCCTTTTACTGAAGAACGTTAATACACTCTATTACAGGTGGGCCTCATGTGGATCCTCAGCACCAGCGACGCTATAGTACACCCAGCTCACCAACAATGTACGCGTGTCAAGAACGACCACCACAAGGCCCAAGCAATTACTCTTCCATGAGCTACTTACCAGAAGTCAGAACGTACCTTCATTTTATGGAAGGTGAGCAAAAAAGCAGAAGAATATAAAAAAGCATTAAAAAGTAAGAGATGATGCATTCTCCATGCCATTGTGAACTAATAGAGAAGGTAAAAGGTTGGCTACTTGAATTGAAAAGCAGTCTTCGAGACAAGATAAATTGCCTATAATTCCAAATTACGTCTGAGTGTTACTAAAATTGTAACACTATGCCAGGGGAATACGATAATAATTTTTCATTAAAACGTATGTCATGTATTTTAAATGCAGTATGTGTTGTTACCGCTTTTATTTCCCTTTTTGATTTAGATGATTTTTCAAACCGCCAAAGAAGTCACAGTTTTAGCGGCCGTTCAGCCCGTAGATCTCTTCGTATAAATGGGCAGCGTGCACAACGAACACCCAGCCCATTAACACTAGAACGTACAATGATGAGCGACAACGCATCAAAAATTTCTACTCCTAGTAGCTTCGGTACTACTTTTCTTACACCACCAGGTAATATGCAAAAGATTATAGTCATATCTGACATGTTCCCATTACCAGAGTCAGCGTATAAAAAATTCTATTTAAAAAAAGTAACTTTTAAAAGTTTTTTTTAATAAATAAATTTTAATAAGAGCAGATATAATTTTTATATTTTTATAATAATAAAAATATTTTCTATGTATAACTATTAGGCTCAACGGACCAGGGATCATTTCAGTCACCATTGTCTGGCACGCCAGAATGGCTTCTCAGTACAGATGTGCCTCCAATCTCGTATAATTCAACTAATAGATGATACGGAAGGTGAAGATATATTTAAGACACTGTCACGGTCAAGTTCCATCCGTACAGCTTTTCTGTAGAATTAAATAAACCAATATATATTATATAATAAATAATATATATACATACAAAGTAAGTTTAAGAATACAGCAATACTTACACAAAGTACATGTATGTAAGCATAATATAGCACTTTTCGACGAAAATCTTACAACTTGTTATAAAAATATATATATAGAGAGAAAGAGCGATATCGTCACTGTTTTATTCAAACGCAAACGGAAACCAGAACAATCTATCAGAATTTTCCAGAAACTTTTTCATTACTTATTTAATTACTTAACTTTTACTACATATACATAACCATAAACCTGCGTCCGTCAATTAGTTGTAAGAAAATATATAATATATCAAACTACGTCTGTCCATGGATAAACGTGTACGTATGTATGTGATGTAAGTTATTTTTCATTTTTGTTTGTCCTATGCCAAATGTTTTCCCACCCAAGAGAAATATTACAGTTACGGGAATATCATTTATTTAGCGACAACTTATGGTTTATATATATGTAATGCACAAGTTATAAATATATATATATGAATGTATGTATAATAACATATAAAGGTTTAAAAAAAATAGAACATGGTTAACAAAATGTATTACTACTACTACGGAAGCTGATACCCACATCTACATAATAATATTTAGATAGTTGAAAACTTTTACAACTGACTACACAACTTTTTGCAATCAGGTATCTGAAATAAAGTGCGAAAACTTACAAGTAGTAGATTGTGTTAGAGGAAATTGGATTTGAAGTTTTTAATATATTTGTGAACCTTGTGATTAATTGATGCAAATGAAAAATGAGATAGATTGTAGCTGAGAGTTAGGTTTAGGTTAGCTATACATTATATCATATAAGCTGTGGTAGATAATATAAAACTACTTTGGTGGCAAAAAAAAGTTCCCTCGTTCCAATCACCACAAGAGGAAACACTTGTTCCAAATAGCACCTTTTTTGTGGTATAAACTAAAACTTTTGTCTCTAATGTAATCACTAAGTGTAGAGAAAGAGAGAGTGTGTGAGTGTAGAGAATGCATAAAATCTAGCAGTTTGTTTTATGAGTCACTAAAAATATTCTTTAATTCCTTGTTAAGCTTCTTTTTTATGGATGCCTACTTTAAATAGGAGGTGTATATAAAACGTAGCTACTATCACATTCCATCAGGATAAGCTAGAGATGCAAAATGAATTATAATATAATTATGTAGTGAAATTTCTTGAGAAAACTTTTCAACAGACTATGTCGGCAGCATTTGTGATAAAACACTTGTCAGTTAATATTATGGATTTCAAAATTATTGTACATATTTTTTATTCAGATATAAATCTATCCATGTATATGCATACAAATATACATGGTTCATAAAAATATGTTGAAAAAATGATAATATAATAATAATATGTTCCACGAGTGATATTCAGTGATGAATTATTTTACTTACTGTTAACCAACAGCCCAGAACACAACTAAAAAATTATTGTCAAGAATTATATTAAATATAGCTGTGCAATATTATATATTATTATATAACTTGTACAATCGCCAACTAATCCCAGACTATCAAAAAAACTGACGAACTTCACGGTTAAAAATATTCGGGCTTTTATTATGTTAATAACTAAGGATTGATATTGTATTTATTGCTACTATTATTATTATTACAAAAAAAGCATTATTGGTATTTTTTTTAATTGGCGCAGTTCAGGCAAGGAGCAAGAAGATAAAATGATCACATAACATATAATATTATGACGCTTATGACAAATTGTTTGCAGAGAAAATTCAAAAAAAAAATATATCAAACTAACCGTCTAATGAAGATAACAGATAAAAAACTATAAATATTTTTTAGAACTATGAAACGCTTTGTTTGATTTATAAAAAAAACATTAAGTAAAACTTGTAGTCAAACAAAGGCGTAGCACACATTATCATGAGTCATTCAATATTTTTATCTTCTAGTTGGAATTATGTAAAACATAACAATAGGTACCTAAATTAGCATGGAAAAGGATTGAAAAGGAAGTGTACTTGACATTGTCAGATATTTGTTTAGTCGTAGCATAAAATAAACTAGTTATATTATATTTAGCACATTTATCTTATAATAACCCTCAACAAATAACCGCAAGGTAATAAATAGTATCGGTATAATAATAAGTAGATCGTAGTCAATACAACAACAAAATTATTAATGAATCACGGCAGCCTTGTACTCATCAGAAATAGGGAAGTTGTCACAAAAATATATATTATGTGCAGAGTATTGGTGTCTTGATGCGAAATAAAATCTAAGTAAATTATTTAAAAAAAAGTAGTCGTCACTGAGAAAAAGATGAACAAATTTATCGACAACAGAAAGGAAAAAAAGAAGATAATTGAGTAAAAGTAAAATTTATGTAAAAATTTAGCCTCGCAGCTGTCGTAACTATTATTACTATTATAATTATATATTATTATTATTATTATTATTATTATGTCTAAAACTAGCTTAGTAAATCCACAAAACAAGATGTCTAGTTATTATCATCAAGCAATACATGCTTGTATATAAAAAAATATGAGCGAATTACTTTTAATTTAGCGAGTAAGATACTCGGCATGAAATTTACAAAACAGGTGGTTGTAAATATGAACAAATTATATTCATTTATAAAAAACAAGTGCTTCTCAAAGCAACTTGCTTTTTGGTCTGTCAACTCAAACAAAGATGGATGTTATTTTGTGAAAAATTAAATTGTCCATCTATTAAACTAAATTATCATCAATCACTGTAGCATCTAGGTTTGTACTACACTTTTCCTTAAAAAACTTTATTTCCCTTTGTATAGTCACATTTTTAAAAAAGGAAACGCTAAAAAAAATTTTTCAAGAACTTATTTCAAGCTGTTTGAAGTTTGAAAAGGACTAAAAAAAATAAGTTACAAGAACCATTCTATTCTATGTACACTAGGTTATATTTTATTAAATTTATTCCATTTTCGAAAGATATTTTTTGATGTTCTATCATTAAATTACGTGCCTTTATTAAAATTATATTTGAACATATATTTATATGTACCTAGTGTAAAATTTAAGCACATACGTACATATATAATATGATGATGCCTAAAGTAAAAAAAAGGAAAATGAATGTACATAGATAAAGGATACTAGATAATAATATTTAGGAATGTCTAGGATGAACATCCGTGTCAATGATGCATGCAATATATATATATATTGTGTGCAAAACACATTGCAAAAAAGAAAATCTGAAGATGATGAATTGTAAACGAAGTTTAGATACATGTAACAAAATATTACACGAAAATTTACTTCTATGTGTGTGATACACAAGTAGTAGCTCATTTAACATCGAATTTCACGGGAACCCTTCCTGCCTATTAAATATGAAGCACTGTATAACGCTTACTGCAACACTCTTTTTTAGATGTAAAGTCACTCACAAGAAAATAACAAAAACACACGCTATATTATATTATGTATGTAGTCCGATAGATAATATATGTAACTAATGTAGCAAAATAATATAACAGCATACACAAGTATATATACCATACCTACTACTACTACCCACGTATGAAACTTTTCTTTTTTAAATATAGTGCAAAAAAAATATTTTCTAAGCTATTATAATGTATAACTACTTTATATATAGCACAAATTTATCTAATTATCTCTTCACTTTCTCTATGTCTCTTTCTCTCTCTCTCTCTCTTCCGTCTCCATCCAAGAGCTTTTTCCTCATTATTACTCATTACCATTGTTTTGTTCTTTCTTCAAGTACCAAACTTTTCAGACTTTTTGTACTCTGTTTTTTTTCGGATGTGAAATGTATTATGTATGTTATGTATGCGCTTTATGTAAAGACTCATGCTTGTCTATCATCTCATTTTTCTATCATATTCTTGACTCTATATCTATTCACTAGTATAATATTTTGTGAAAAGAAAAAATAATAATATATTTACATATGCAAAAACCAGTCTCTCGCATCATTTTTATCATGCATCATCCACTGATAGTGTTAGAGTGGCTTAGTTTGTAGATTATACGTACATTGTAAAATAATATGTGTTCGAAAGTGTGTCAAGACAAAGATTAAGCAGCTCATGTTTCTCATTTCATTAATATAAACATGTGTATTCATTAAACTTTACTGTGTTTTAGTTTATTATATTCGTTACTATATATTTCTATTCCTTATAATACAAAGAGAATTTTTTAACTTTTTTTTCGAAAACTTATCCGTTTTTATATAGCAACATTGTTGCACATTGGGTGAGTACGCATATAATACTATATCGCATCCATAATAATAATTGACAACTCTGGTATGCATTTTTTTTCTTTTTTAAATTTATGAAAACCACAATGTAATATAAAATGATATATAATAATAATACCTAAAACTAATAATAATGCAGCAAAGATTTTATGTAGTAAAATGAAAAAGATATATAGTATCTGGAAAAAATGTATTGTACAATAGTTCATAGTGCATAAATGGATGTCTTATGTAACGTGAGGGGAAATCTGAAATTAAATCATTGTTTTTATTCTGTGTCTGTGAAACAAAGACATGTCTCTTATTATGTATTTCTTTTTCTTTTCTTTTTTTAAAAAAAGGAAGAAAAAAAGTGTTGCATTCTTTATTCTACAAGTTTATGTAGATAATGTAAAACAATTCAAAAATATTACTTAGAAATCCCAAAATGATATTCCAGTATTCCAGTCATAAAACTTAACGTTGCCATTCCGTCAGAGCACCGAGTTTGTGTTTTTTTTGTTGCAAAAAAAAAGTCATTTCCAAGTTGCAGAATAAAAAAATTGGCACTGACAGCAGCATGTACAGTAATCACAGAGTTTGGTGTCTGAGTGAGAATGTTGAATGTGAACTGGTGTGGCTCATAGGGAAAAAAATACGACAAAGCTTAAATTGCATCAAGCAGATCAATGTTGAATGATGACAAGAGGAGAGAAAAAGTATTTTTTGTTTGTTTTTTAAAAGAATTTTCAGAGTAATGTGGTTTTGTATTCTGACTTTACAAACATTTCAGTTGATTCGCTCTAGGAAACACAATAGAGCATATAGATTGTGTGAATGAACAGACAATGGCAGTTATCAACTTGACGTCTTCTTTTTCCGGTGAACTAGTATACTGAGGAATATTGACAGCAGCACAAGTCATGTGGAAAATAAGCTATAATGTGAACCAACCAAGAGGATTATATACTATTCTTGTACATGTATGTATTGCTCAATGACAAATTTTGTTTTGTTGACAATAGAAGCGGATTGCTATTTGCTGTAGACATGTTTATATTCTTGTCTTCTCTCTCGCTATCTTCATACAGCGTGAGCATATATATATTGGAATCGGTGAAAGCGGCAGGAAGCAGAAGGGGGATACTTCACTTTGACTCGAGTGTTTGTTCTATTCCAGACTGTTCATGTGTGAAGCATGCTTTCCAGCTCCTGAACTACCACCCAAGAGTATCGTTGTCATTTTCATAGACTCCTTGACTTAATTGAACAGCCTTCTTCTGTGTTATGAATTTCTGAGTTTATTTTCCAAACAGGTCTTTGAGGATCGGTGCAGTTTTGTCGTCAAGAATAAAAAGTAATTCTGGGGATAGAACTAGGCGTGTTTATATTGCATACATTCTATACATACGCATGATGATGGGATTGTCCGGAATTCTCTCAAAAGCTTATAAATAATGTATGTACGGCTGAGACTGATATTAGGTATACATGAAATCACCTTTACGAAAACTTTCCTATTTCCGAAATGTAAATAAATATAGTAGTTGTTTTGGGGAATGGTTTGGTTTTAGCATTCCAATGTTTGGAATTTTTGTGTCTATCGCTTTTCCTTACAAATTTCACAAGTCAAGGGTTAAATAAATCAAGCAAAAAATATGGAAAAATATCAGGTACATATATATGTATATAGTATTAGCTAACTGATAAAAAGTATAATAAAAATGAATCTATATATGTATACCTATCATATTATATTTGTAACAAGTATATATGTCATCATGGTTCAAGAGGGCATTTACATTTCAAACTTCAAAGCCAGAGTGATGAGGTGCCTTGAATCAAAAAAAACTTGGACAACAAAGGTATACATAAATATATTGCCATGATAAAGTAAACAAAGCTCTAAAAGATGCAATAAACACAGGCAGTTTATGTATTTCCAGAACAACTTGAGAATACACTGCTGGATCCTGAGGTCACCATTTTTAATGCCCGTCAAATAAAATATTCCTTATATATACATATTTTCAAAGAAACAAACACTGTTTAGTTTACCTTATAGCCTTTTTTCAAATTATGTGGGAGTAAGAGTAAATATGCATTTGTATATGAAACACTAAAACGGGAAAAAAGAAGAATTGGCTACAAACAAGGGGAAAAGGGACTTGTATCTGCTCTGGGGCAAAAGCTACATTACTGGAAAAAAACACGGCATTTATTTATATTTTTTGGTTGGTAAATCCAACCACAAAACAGGGTTTTTGAAGCAAGTGTTTCATAAGTTTACAAGCACAACTTCACTGCAACAACAACAACAAAAAACGCGTGCAAGCTTGAGTTGAGCCTTTTTTTTAGACATATGAAAAACAATTTCTTTTTTGCTGATTCCACATGAATGTGTTCAATCTCTTTGTTTCCGTATTGCAGAAAACGGTAAGTTGAGCGTAAGGGAATCCGCCTGTCTAACAATACGAAAAAAGCTGTCTACGGAATCTACGGATACATCGGTGCTACATCAATTTAGCTATGATGTGTGTAACGTGTAGCGAGTAGCGTGCTTGCGGAGAACATGCAAAAATGTACATACATGCATGTCGTGTAGAAACCACATTAGCAAAAAAAAATATCTGCTTTTGTTTTATGTATATCATCGTATCATTATACCTATACATATATACATATTTGCATGTGCATGACATTAATGTTTGTGGTGTAAAAACAAATTCCTGTATAGGCATAAATCTACGTGTTATAGGGTGGATTCCACTTCTAATTAAAAAACAAACGATTTTTTTACTCCCTTTGTTGGTCATGTAAAGCAAAAAGAGGGATGCTAATTGCATGTAATTTCGCGATAAATATATTTTATATGACAGGACTTGAAACAAGGAAATGATGATGATAGTCATAATAATAATAATATGCTCAGCGGAGTGGGAAAATATGAGCATATTGTACACGTATCATGTTTTTATTGCACCATATACCTCCCATTTTAATGAATTATAATAAGGTTTTCCTCTTGAGCGCAACCTGTTTCACATTCTCCAAGTGTCTGTCTGTCCACGATCAAATTTTAAAATACATTTGTTATTTAAGGATACACCAAGGTTTATTTAAGCTTTTTATTCCCTTTGATTACATTACAAAAATATATTGTGGTGCTATGATAGAAGTTCCATTCAACAAGAATTGATTTTGTACATCAAAACAAGGCTCTACTGGCATGCTTGTAATTCGTACAGCTTTGATTGTCAGTTCCGAGGACTACTATGTATCATATCCTCTCTTCATATTCTTTAAGCATCCATACGTACCTTATCGTATTAGCTATGAGTGCTTATTGTTATAATTGGAGGATTCCAGAGTGGACTCGGGTTTCTCCTGTCTGTCAGGTAAACATTGTCATAGTAATCAGTCCACAGCCAATCCACTTCGGCAGTTAGGTACTCCGGTTGTACCAATAATTCATTCATTCATTTATTAGTTGGGTAGTACTACACGGGTTGTTTTAAATATGAAAATGAACAGTAAGGCAAGCCTGAAGAAGCCATTATCATGTCACAACGTATATGCATACGCAAAAGGACAATATTTTTTTATTATATAGAACTCATTACATGAAAAGCTGTCTGAAAACGTAGACGTAATATGTAATAATTCAAGCGTCACTCCGTAACAACACGTCGTTCCGATCTGACTCCTGCAGCGTGTAACTGCCATTTGATGGAGCAACCGTGCACCAGCAAAACCACCAATTTTCAAACAGCTTCGTTATAAATAACTATAATATAATATAAAGATATTATAGAGAGAGAGAGAGAGACTGTGGAAAATAGGATAAGGTATGTACAAGGTACTTGCCATCTTTTTCCCATGAGTTCATGTCAAAACTTTGGAATCATGCACAATTTTGCGACAAATGAATATAATATGTAGATACCTAGGCTTATTTTGACTTCACTTTATAGAGAGGCCTTTAACCAAATCAGTACGTGGTCTTCCGTAACCATGTGTGTGTGGACACGTAATATAGTAACTCGTCTTCGTGAAGCATTAAATGCCGGCAGCATAAAGAACAGCAGGAGAAAACGGAGCATGAATATTATATGTATAGGTTTAACTGGGCTCACGTAATTTAATAGACTAGACACATAAAATATACATACATACCTATAAACACTGTACTTTACTTAACAGAAAATGGACATGACACAAAAAAATATCCATATTTCAATGCGCATCCATGAATCATGAATCCTTTTTTCCCTGCACACTATAACCATGAGAAACATTAATGCTAACACCCGTCGCTTCTCTCTCTCTCTCTCTCTCTCTCTCTCTCTCTCTCTCTCTGTGGCGGACAAAAAAAGTTTTCAAGATGGTACGAGCAAAAAAAGAGTGATGGTTTTCGAGAGAAAGAGAGAGAGAGAGACTATAACAATTATGAAAGTTTGGCCATAGTAGCATGATCGTGATCATCATAATCACGCGCTGTATTATGCAAGGAACCGCACCAAAAGTCTACGGGTACTAAACATTATTCTTTGACCATTACAAAAGACCTCTCTGTCGAACACTTTCGCAAAAACCCAGTCAGTAGTAAAACCCAATACGTCCATCTTCCTGCTTCGCTCAGAGTCTATATATACAGACATACGTACGTACGTACATGTATCTATGTGCATATCGTGTGGATGTTGAAACCTCAGTTATTGCAGCATACTATTATACAACACGGAGCAGCAGCACAAGAGATATACACATAGATTCGATTCTTGTAAACTTTTTCATGTGTGTATATGTATCTCTCTGTACGAGAATCAAGCAATAAGAAAGAGTGTGGTGGTGGTGGTCGCTTGGCAAGATGGCTAAACGAAATGCTCCGTTGGGAGAAAGAAGCACAATTTCGCATGGGAAAATTCTTTTTTTTTTGCTCTTCTTTCTTGTACTATCGGTGGTACAACACGGCTTTTACTTATTTTCTTACTGATTCCAAAATTCTGCACATTCCTCTCGCATCTTCTATAGGGAAAAACATGGACAGAGAATCAGTACTACTACTACTACAACTTCTATTCTGCCACCAGTATCAGCTGTACAATCCCGCAAAAAAGAGGTTACTTCTAAATTCTCTGTAGGTGCGTTATACTGAAGTATTGGTTCACTATCATCATAATAGGTATAATGTTATGCAGTGTCCAAATGTGGATCCATATCTTTCTCTTTTCTTGCAGCCACCACATGTGTACCACCACCACCACCAATATCATCAGTAAAAGCATCACAGGAGAAGCATCATGTTCTCCCCATTACACAATTCCTTTTCGTTTGTGTGTGTGTGTATATATTTGTATTACACACATATACACACTGGCACTGGAAAACTTTTTTTTATATAGATACAAGGAAATCTATTTATACCTATCTGTATAGCCATGTGTGCGTGTGTGTGTCTTACTTTTTCCTGTGTGTACAAATTGGCGCATTAAGTGATCCATGTACACACAAGCATCAGGACATCGTTGTTATGCCTTCTGTCTCCTATCCTTCACTTTGATTTTTTCCTCATGGCCATATTATATATACAGAGATATCACTTGGTGAGATAAGAGAACCCTTTCTTTTCTCTTTTCTCTAAATTTTACTACTTTTATGCTTATTTTCATGTGATGAAGGTTGTAGGCGGCAGTACACATTGGATAGGTACAAGAGAAACACATATATTTATACAACCGCACAGCTGCTTTTCTTTATATTTTTTCTTCTTCCTCTTCTTCCTCTTTGTCATCCTTTTACGAAACTAGGTCCACTGTATTAAGGGTAGGCCAAGTGGAAAGAAATAATAAAAATCGATTTTGGCTTACCTCCAAGCTATTATTGTCTCATTTCATTTAGGATCCGAGCAGGCACACTTTATTTTCCTTTAGAAGGAAAATAAGAAGAGAGAAACGCTACTTCTTCTTCTTCTTGTTATTCATCTTTTGCCAAAGTAGCAGCAGTCTCTCACTCATTTCACTCTTTTCCACTCACTTCCTTTATTTTGTAGGAGTAAAGAACCATCACCTTTCCTCTCTCTTTCTCTCTTCACTTGTAGGTCTCTTTCGCTCATTCTTTCTTTCTCATTTTTTATTATAACAATCATAATAACCGTAATAATAATCTTTGTGCATGTAAATATCCAGGATCATCATAATAGGTAAAGTTTGAGGGAAGAGAATGCAAAAAAAAGCAAAAGAGGAAAACCTTTCGACCAAACCATCAAAAGTAAAAAGACTTCATCTTTCCTTTTTATTTGGTTCATATGGATCATATGGTTCCTTTTTATTATTCTTCGTCAACAACTTTCTTATATATTTTTTCATCTTCAGCAACTACTAGCATCATAGAAAGTAGTATATATAGGCTATAATATATCAGGCAGGTTTATCGAAGAGAACAATAAGGTTCCGTTTTACACACATACACATTGACTGTGTGAGAAAAAGATACATGAATTTTCTTTCCCTTCCTGTTTGTAAACATCAGCCAGGCATACAACCAACTACTCACTTTCCACTCACACTTTTGGCTTTGTGTGTTAAGGGAAAAAAATAAGGAAAATCTGTAGATGTTGTAGAGGTGCCGAAGTGGCTTGCTACGTGTGGTTCTAAAAAGACGCTCTTTTATACCATCCGTTTTTCTTTTCATTATATATTTTTTCTCGCTCTCTCTCTTCCTTTTTCTATACACCGTCACCTTCGTCGTATCCAGGAGGAAAAAAAGTACCTTGCTGCCGCACACTACAACATATGCCGGTTATTTTTCTCCCTCTCTTTTACATCTCCTCCATGATTCTTCTTCACTTTCTCTCTCCATCTCTCGTAGGTCGAAGTGTGCAAGTGAGTTATGCACGTCAAAACATGAAAAAAAGTAAAATCATAGTGAAGCTGCAAGGGATTTAGCATAATAAGAGGGTTTTCCCTTTCTTCCCGTTTTTTTTTGGCAAACTATATATAATATATACTATACATTTTTTGCAATATGCCAAATAAATAATATTATGCACATGAGAAATTGAGGTTGTGAGTAAATCCATGTTTTGGTTTCTTCTTTTGTTCAGTTGTTACCATACAAATACGGGTGCCCTTTCCACTTTTACTTTCGCTGTGTATGGGGAGAAATAATAATTATCATTATACATCTGGTGATGGTGGTGGTAAGTAGTAGTTTTTTTAAAATAAAATTGAGCCTTGTGTAGTAGTAGTAGTGGTGGTGATGTTGTTGCTAGTAAGTCACAGCATCAAAAAAACACAAGTTTTTATAGGGAAAGCTATCACACACATAATATGTTATATTTAATAGTGTGCTAGTTTTTTTCTGAAGTGCACATACAAGAAACAAAAGTTAAACCCTTGACTTATTGTCCACTCATCCTCATCTGGTTTTTCTCCCTTTTATTTCTTAATATAATATGCGAGGCGGATTTTCACGTGTGTACCTTTATACCAACAGCCACTTCAGCAGCACACGAACAACACATGCATCAAGAAGAGCAGAAAACCCGTTAGTATGAATGTACTTACCTAGAAACAACTTTTTTTCTTCTCTCTTCTGCTCAACAAAACCAACACACTACTACTCGCACATCAGAAAATCCTCTTTCTCCCTCTCACTTTGTTCCCTTTATACACAACTTACTACTTCTATTACTACTACTTCTGTGTACGTATCAGGATTGAACCCATATAAAGCGGCAAAAAAGCGAAAGCTATGAACAAAATGTGGTTGAGTTTGTGTTTGAGAACACGAGAAATTCTAAAGAGAAGTTTTTGTAAGGAATTTTACCTAATATCTGTGTAGTTTGTAAATG
>JAHZNC010001477.1:0-10567 GCA_027744095.1 Zhuqinia jingwanae
AAAAAAAAACTACCCAATTGCCTGCGTAATAAAAGCCAACATTAACTTTTAAATTAGGTTTTAATACCTTGCTTTAGCTTTGGTTTTTTGTACATCCAACATGTGTATTTATGTATTTTAATAAATTGCATATAGTCTTCATGACTTGTAATGTTCATACTTCATAGTTCATAATAATAATACTGTCATATTAAATATCATTATCACGCACACACACACAATACTATATCATCTTATCAGCATTTTATGCCGAAACGAAAGTCAACAAAACGTTTGTTTGTACTTTATATACATACATACATACATACGTCTGTTTGCTATTATACACTTGTTACAGATAAATCTAAAAATAATATTATTAAACAAACAATATTGAGTTACATACATACATATCTATAAAAAATTATGTGGTCATATTCAGAATCACGTCCATAAAAAACATAATAACTTGACACATGTGCATACACTTGTATGTATTTATTAACCGTCTGCTAGTATCATGCTTACTTTACTTCGTACATAGGTACTCCATGTCTACCTATGTATTTGTGTTTAAATTATCATTTCCTTCTTGTGATACGTTCAATTATTGTTGTACATTTGTCTCATGATTTATTTTGACCAATCTCTGTGTAAAACGAGACTAGTTAGAACTAAAACCATGTTCTATATTCTTCTATTCTCAAATTGTTCAAATCATTTAATTAAATATGAGCATGATAAATTTGTTCATATAATGAGTGTGTCTTGTGTTACATACAGCCACTCATTAATATGAAAAATGAAAAAAAATGTATTTTTTTTTAAAATAAACTGTCGTAGATTAGATTACAAATACAGACAAAAGGAACATATATTATCTTCAGTAAGAGTATATCTTGTATATTTTAAATATTAGTTATTGCATTGAACATTTTACCGTACTTACTGAGGATTTACTGATACACAGTCTTTTTTATGCAATGAGTTAAATGTTAACATGGTTTTAAAATGGCAATGATTTAATGAATATTTCATGCTGTCTGGGTCTGAGGTTTGCGTGGAATAGGTGTGTGTAAACGTGCTTTTAGTGGTGCGGACGTGGGCAGCTTTGCTGAAATTTAGCTATGGTTTTTTTTGCAATTTTCATTCATTATTAAATACATGATTCATACGTAGTAGTAACGTAGCACCTTGATCTGAAAATATGACCTTGTTTACTACTCATTTTAAACAGAAAATTCGTCATGAGCTCTTTATATTTATATGTAATATGCTCTAAAACTAATTAGCCAATTTATGAATGTATGTTGTGTAATATAATATTATACTAACTCGTTTGAACAGTATGGAAAATGAGGTTTATATATAGGATATATGTATTTTCTTTGACATATGCATGCCAGGAAGCGAAACATACATACATATCACGATATAATATGCATGCCGTTTTTTTATTATGGTTTGATTAGAATTTTATTACAAGTAAATTTCTTTAAAATTAGTATAATAAACGTTCCATTGTTTACTTCCATTGATTTGTTATAATACTGTTCAAACAATAATTATTATTACAACTACATTTTCCTAATAATCAGCTAAAAAGAGTATGTAGGTTTACATCTGGCAACTGACAGCATCGAAAACAATAGTAGTAGTTCTGACTGATTGTGATTGTGAATTGTTACAGTTCTGTTATCAGTATTGATTAAGAGTAGGAATGGAATGCCAAATATCGGAAGTGATCACTAGTAGAAAATATGCCAATCAGTAATCAGTTAGAATTGTTATGACAGCCTGTGAATACGGTTTTTCTAAGAGTGCTTATATGTAACTTATAACATAATTATGTATGCTTATGCATGTTTTATGTTCAGTATCTCTATTCCGTTTGTGTTGCATAAATAACTTATATTTTCATATTTGTCTATAGCAATATGCAATGTAGAAATTATTGACTACTCAACTCACAACTCACCCACACCCACATTTCGATATATGTAAGCCCTCTATTTAGCCTTTTCTAATTTCCAGTTGCATAAAGCATAAGCCTCATGAAATAAAGACATATTTCATAGCAAAAGTGTGACAGACCGTGTATGCCAAATGCCAATCGATGCCAAGTCAAGTGACTGACACATTAACGTAATGTACATGTCATTCCAAAAAGACAATAGACAAAAAGGTCGGTATCGGTGGATAGAAGCAAGGATTTTTAGTTATTTACTCCATTTATATATATGTGGAGCAATGGCATTTTACTACTATTACTACTACTACTACTAATATTACGAGACAAAGTTATAAACAAGTATATTATTACTGCTCCGCGAAATGAATTGTTTCTATTGCGCTCACTTCATGCATTCATCATAAACCTGCTTTGTGCCTATAGCTTACGTCACTTTTTTGTTTTGAGTAACTCTATCTCTACAAAACTTTCTTTCCATCTAGCTTGTCTTGTCTCCCTTTCGATAAGTGGAAGTCACTGACAAAATCAGACAAGGAAAATATTTCACCTTGGATTGTTTACGCTTGTTACACACAAACACGCTTCGAATGATACACGAGACGAGGCTCTTAACGGAAACATTGATGAAATGAATTGTATGGAGTTTGTGTTTTAGTATTAGCGTAGCTTATACCGTTACATTTTTTTCTGACATGAATAATCAATTTACGCTCAAGTAAATAACCTGATCCATCCGCCGCTGTTTTCCTTGACGCGAACGAGATAAGAAGCGTCGAGATAACGAAAAATGAAAAGCTGCTTAGCATTTAATATGAATGCCTGATATACATGCAATCACGAAAAAGTTTACACATGCGACCTTGTTTCCTTTATACCTTTTTTATTATTGGCTCCGAATGCTAAAAAAATGCTTTGTAGAAAAAAAAAACTATACATACATAACACCTAATTGAACTTACGGTGCTTTTACAGATAAGAGTGATGTGTTTGGATTTAAATTTTTTTTAAAATTATAATGAAATATTCAAAATTGCAAGAATCTGTTTGTGAAAAAGAAAAAAAACATACACCCTCCAAAAATGAAAAGGAACCCGAAAGGAAGTGAGTAATTTTGTTACAGTTGTGTATGTGCTTTTGTAAATAGATTAATGAAAATGCACATGCACAAAAGAAATATCATTTGTTGAAGAATTACACAAAATGCCTCAAAGCAAAAACTTGCAAGTTGCAAGACTTACCTTTAATATAAAATCCCTCTCTTATAACAAATCTTCCGAGAAAACAAGGAAATGAAAACTAAAAACTCGTTTAGGTAACTTATCGACATCATTTCCTTTTATTTTACTGAACTGGGAAAATTAATGTGATGGAAAATTGGTCTCTTGATTTGATTTTGTGTGGTAATGGAATGGGAATTAATCTCCTTTTAGAATCTTTGCACAACTCACAAATACTTTTTAGCCCTATTACTGTTTAGGTGTCTTTTGCGAAATGGGAAGATATGCATATATTCATGTCCACCCGCGAGAAGGAAACACTTTTACTAATTCAAGTACTCCTATCACCACAATCATACATAGCACCTGGAGGGAAAAGAGCACCACCAGTTTCCATCAACAACTCTCGTTCGTGTGTGTGTTTGTGTACGTTGTGTGTTCACTAGTAATCACACCACAAAGAAGTTGAAAGCAAGCAGGAGAAGAAAAGAGTATAAAGATCTCACTTTACTTTCTCCTTTCCTTTTTTTCACTTTTCCGCTTTTTCGGAAAGATTCCGTCTTCCATCCGATCTCTTGGAATCCTTACTCGCTTCTGGACTACGGTTTCACTTCTGTGCTCAGGATAATATGGACGCACACACGGCACAATGCTCTGTGTGTGTATATATGCATTTTTGTATGCTTCGTACATATGATGATACTATGATGGCTAGGTTGCTCAACCAAATGAAGTTCCCTTTCTAGAATCCCAATATTATTCGTTGGGAAAATATTATTCTGTGTGCTTACTTATGCTTATTCATTTTCGTAATACATTTTTCCATGTGCTTTCTTTCTGGTGTCTTTCCTTTCTCGTTTCGTATTTATGCGAAAGTATGTGTCAGAGAACTGCAAGTGCTTTGTGTACTTATACGATGGAATTTTTAAGAATGGAATATCTACAAGTTTTTGTAGGAAGTACTTTGTTCATTCTTCCTTTTCTTGTGTTTCTCAAGAGAAGGATGATGATGGTAGAGCGCGGGTAGCTGTATTGCAAGTAAATTGAGTGCCTATACTGCCCTGGCTCGTTTTGCACTATCGACTTACTATCGGAAGAAAATTTCATTTTTATATTTTGCTACTACTATCCTATGACTACTTCTAACCTGCTTATCTAACCATTTTGCATTCCTCCCGAATTTTTTCCCTATTTTGCTGCCTAGCTCCTATTCGATATAGGACATGCACACATATTTTCCCTTGCCTGCCTGGATAAAGATAAAACGGGCAAATACACAAAATATAAAATGATGATAGAGTATGCAGGAAACCCCAGCAAAGGCATCAAAGTAAAAAAATAAAGTTCCCAAACTCTGTATCAGTGAGACTCTGTTTGTTGTATGCACACATGAACGACCGCTAATGGTATACTATACATTGCACCAACAAGAGCAGCCCCATTTATGCATACCACTTTGTTTTATATTCCAGGCAAGGAGTTGAGGGGACATCAAGTGGAAAGTGGGACTTCAACTTTTCTTGCACTCTTGTGCACTCTAAAACTAGATGAGAGAATCCTTTGAAGCACATTCATTTCCAACGCTAGAGGGGTGATAGCGAGAACCAATACCACCACAGCATCACGTCCATTTGTTCAAACCTAAGTGGGACTCATATCATCGGGGAAATGGTTTGTTTGCTCAAAGGTATACATACATAATAACATATTCCATTCACAGCAAAATGAAGAGTGACAATGGAATAAGCGGGCTTCTCCTTATTTCCAGATCAATGATACCATTTTAGCCTACGGACGAGAGTAAAAGGTTGTCGTTTATTTTTTATTTTTTGCAAAAATTGCATGTAGCATGCGGCGTAGGAATCATTTTATGTATGTATGTAACTTTAGTATGTATTACGAAAAAAGTTATTTTGCACAAGAGTTTTGGTACGTTCAACGTTTTTGCTTCGGATGAGGAGGCGGGCTGGCATAGGCACAAGGTACTCTATATACCAATTCAATACTCTATTTGGTTGGAACATGAACACGGACGAAAATTGTGAAATTTACACTCTTGTAGTTTCAATTTGTGCTCCCTTCACCCTTGGTTTCTTATTTCCTGCTGTCTATAATCTCACCTTTTGTTCTCGTCATCTTTCACAAACAGAAACTAACAAAAGAAAATTGTTTTTCCAACGCAGTGACTTATTTTATTAGGCATTTTATTTGTTCTTCCTTACCTGTTCTGCTCTGTTCTGCTGCGAGTGTGGTTAAATAAAAGCGAATTCTACTGTTTACTCAACGAATGTCAACATTTTGCTAAAAATTTATTCTGTGTAGTATGTGTAGTATAAATATGGAGCCTCCATACTATTACTTCATTTGAAGTTACTACACACTACACACATACATAATATAATATGCAATGCACATATATGTATAACATGTAGGCAAATAAATTACGGACTGTGTTTGTGTCCATGTACGGGTACGGAATTGAATCTATTAAAAAAGTTTAACATTTGAATAGAGATTTATTGTTAAAACAATGAAATGGAAAATATAAACAATCACGGTGGAATATTAGCGCCGGCCGCACTGCAGATGACGCCATTTATTTTGTAATAACAAAATTATTATTATATTACAGTAAGCAATTTAATATAAAATAACGGAACAACAATCATTGTAACAGCATGGGATAAAATAAAATAATTATAATACGTACTAGAACTTACATAATACACACACACACACACACACACATGATATCTGGTTCTCATTAGGAAAATATAGGTACATGGGTAGTATATTTCGGTGCCAGCAGCATCTCAATGTCAACTGCAAACAGTCGGCATCCCTTATTATTTCTAACATAGTGGCTTAATGAAGGAATGGCAATGACAGTTCCCTAATTTTCCGTTTTTAGATTTCAGTATACCTAATTATATATAACATTATGATAGTATAGAGTCACAGTCATCCCACTTTTCTTTCCCCTATCTTGTGCAAATAAGACTTTTGTTGCAAATAATATTATTATTATACAAGCAAGATGAAAAGCATGTATAGTTTTAATTGCATTAACAAAGATGAACAAAGGACAAACTTCATGGAAGCATTTTAAACTGCATAGTCATTAGTCAGTTTGTTTTATCTCTTTAATTCATTCATTCGGATTGTCTTCTTGGGGTATGATGATGATAATAAAAACTAATGAAAAATTGCGCAACTATATAGCTTCTTTTGTTCTCCTTCACTCTCTGTTCCAGATGGAGGACCATTTGAGTTCAGTGGAGTAGAAAATGTAGAGCCAAGCATACTGACTTTCGCACATTTGTTTTGCTAGTTAAAAAAAAAATTATGCAAGAGTGCGAATAATTTTAATAAATTATGAGATAACTACCTATTTATCCTTATTTTACATCTTATACTTTGTACAATTTCATTTTGCCACAAATACATCACACAACATATTTTGCTGGGCTGCTGCAGCTATATATCTTTGCCCATTACAATTTTCTTTATTTTGCGCCTTGTGTGCACGCTCAACGTTATTATAGCTCAGGTGAACAGCTATACTGCACACTACACTAATTGTACATCATTGTATTATATTACCCGTGAGCATTCTCATCATCATCATCCAATATAAGAAGGTAGAAGATCCCTGTACAATTGACATGATATACCTCCCCAAGCCAGCTCAGGGGAAGATATAAAATCCATAAAAATAACATTACATAATATTACCATTTATTGTTATTAGACAAAAAAAAGTTGTTTCCACCACTGGAACATTTACTTTTCTCTCTCAAGCCCAAGTACCCATTTTGTTCCCCTTCCTCTTTTTTTTTAACAGGAAAGAGGTATCCAAAAAAAGTTTTGGCATTCCATTACTTACCACTACATATCAAGCGAATACTTTTTTACTTCATCGTTTATATAACATCATTAGGAAGCATTTAGATGAGAGGTATTCATCGTTGCCGTACTCTCAGTATTTCTATCAATGTTGCTTCTATCCCGGCCAGCATAATAATCATTCTCCAAAGGACTCAGTTCGCTCGTATTAATTGGCAATTTTCCTGCTTTTGTTGCAATTTCCCTTCTACTCCTAGCACTACTACCGGTGTGACTACTACTACTTTCACTTCTGTGAGCCACTCTACTTTTATCAGTAGAGCCTACTACCACAGCAGCTCCCTGCTCTAATTCACTTTGTTGACTTTCATCTCCGTTTTTCGCAAATGCACTGGGGCATTCATACCTGGAATGGTGAACGCAAATATCTCCGTTGAAAATATACTCGTCCTGGCATCTCAGCTCTGTTTTCTCTCCTGCAATGCAATAATAATACGTTTCGCAATGACTCTCTAGATCCTGATAGAACCCATTTGATTTTGCAGAGCATGTCGAAAAGGAGGCATCCACGGAAGCTGTCTCAGCTGAACCCGATTCGGTGCTAGTTTTCATTACAGGAGTAGTAGTAATGGCGGAGGGTGTGACAGGGAGTACAGGTCCTATCTGACTCGTTCTCGTGTCTGTTGCTGATGCAGAGCTGCTGCTCGCAAGAAGGCATTTATCTTTAATAAAAAGTTTCCCCGAGTCGCACTGGAGCTCTATAACTTTGGCTCTCTGAAAACAGTAAAAGTACTTGCCAACATTTATCTGGCTATTAGCTGGATAGTATCCATTCGATTTGTTTTCGCAATCATTTCGGATGTGATGACCATCAGTAGTGGTGGTGGGGCAAACGTAGTCATTCTCACATCGCTTTCCATTAAATTTAGTTCCAATTGGGCATACATACGTGGCCTGGTAGCCGGCTGCACAGAAATAGTAGCTTGTGCAACCGGAACCCAAGTTTTGGTAGTAGCCATCTGCTCTGGTAGAACAACTGTCGTCGTCTTCGTCGTCATTGCTTTCTTCGCTCGTGTTCCCCTTGTTGTCATCATTATTCTGCCTCGGATTATTATTGCCAGTCGTTTCGTGATGTTGTTGTTGTTTGCTACGTGCCTCCGCAACCACCGTTGTTGTTTCTAGCAAGCTCTCTCTCGTAGAAAAGAAAACTGCTTTCTCATCACCACTATCCTGAATCTGCTGCTGCTGTTTAGAGACTCCTAGCTGTGATAATGACGTGGACGACGTCTGTCGCTGCTTCTTAGAAATGGAACCTGATTCTCCTCCGCCAAGGAGTCCATTTTGTGGACTGGATATGAATGAATGCGAGGCTGCTGTTTCCAGTTCTACGGCGTGATAGTCTTCATATTGCTCATGATCATGAGACACTTTATGTCCATTACTGTTATTTGGGGAGGGGCGAGCTTCAATGATGCAGCCCACGCGTACAACCAAAACTGAAATAAAAACGACATTGACACCGATATTAAACTACCATTCTTCCTGGCTACACTTGCAACAGCATTTACGGTCATATTTGTCATGATAAAATGATAAAAAATGATTTTTTTTTAGTTTAAGCATTATGACTACGACATGGCTTTTTTCTCTCGCAACCCAATTTTTTCCTTCCCGTTATATAATCTCATCGTTAAGAACGTCATTATTTCATGGCACACAAAATAGCGGCATTATTCTCGCATAGAAATCGATTTCCTTTTTTACCATCATCTACACCATAGCTATATAGGCCCAGGCTCACCCTTAAACTTTACCCAAATACGTTTTTAAAATGAAGCTGGTAAAGAAGAGGAGTAAGTCGGTTGAAATGTATGGCTTGGTAATAAGAGGATATGAAAAGTTACGAAAAAGAAGCATGACTTGAATACTGTTGAGAAGGATGAAATATGCGAAAAAAAATCGGCACGCGAACGTGATGATGAGTATTATGAATAGCGTATGTATATATATAAGTACATGCACACAGGGTATAATAGGAATTATGTGTGTCTATTGCTAACTGAGCGTCTATATATCCATATACCTACATACCTGTTATAAATCTCTCTCTGTCTCGCTCTATCCCTCTGGGAGCCGACAGAGACTAGTAAATGCTCAAGTGCATCATCATTATCATCATCATAATCAGTTATTCGTGTTGTTTTTATTATTACTCTTTTATGTTTGCTTATATACAATACAAAAGAAGATCCTTCTTTTCAATACTTAATTCCCGACCCAACACATTTCAAATTGATGTACTCTACTGCTGCTTCTGTCGAATTGTGTAATATGTTAATATTAAATGTTTATGATGTCTACATAACAGTTCGCCTTGTGTGCAGCAGCTCACAGTGCACGTCTCCATTGTAAACTTGATAACCTACGTCAAGGATCTTGTCCTCATGATTATTATTTTAAGTAGGTGCAATATCTAATAAAATGAATTTCATTAAAGAGTGATCATTTCCAACTGACAGACAACACGGATTCGGTAGGAGAGGTGCATGAGAACCATTACGATTTATCTTTTATGTAATACGTGGCATATCAGCACCACACCACACACACAACCACCAGATTTACAAGAAAGGTAATGTTGGTCATGGAATAAGAAGAAGAAGAAGATGAGAGAAAAAAAGAACGCTCTTTTTCTTGAACATTATGGACATTATTACAATATACAGTACCACAATCATCAACACCGCCGCCGCCGTGGTGTGGAATGAGCATTGTTGCCTCGATTTTTGAGCATTTTTTTACTTATAGGATGTACGTCGTCGTGTAGAATATTGTGATCGTGACTTGACAGCAAAACACAAGGAAAAAACTTATTATGAGAAAAGTGAAGTACACACGGTACACGAATATAGGGACGGTGACGATGTATTAACATCAAAAAATACAAAAAAATGGTTATATTAATGTATTATCATGTGAAAAAGTATCATTATTTTTTACTATTTCGTTTATTCATGATGATGGTGGTGGTGGTGGTGGTGGCAGTCGTAGTAAATTTAAGTCACTATCACTCTCTCGTCTTTATTTAATTTCCATCCTCATCAACCAACACACTACCAAATCATGCCAACGCTACTACTGGATAAAGGTTTTGTAATAAATAAGCTATATTGTCATATTATATAATACGATGCGTATTATATACCACTAAATAGGAATCCTATATCCGGGTTCATCTTTGAGATTTCGTGTTTGTTAATAGAGTATGCCTAGTAGCAGACTTGAAGAAATTCCCTTTTTTTTCTTCTTTTTGATGAAACTGATAATGATTATTATTTGGCGATAAGAAAGGAATTCTAACAGTTCTTGCGCTTGATACTTGATTACCGGTCGCTTCAGGGTTTTGGCAAAAAAAAAACACCAATTCCCCATAAACATTTTATAATATTATGTCAGCACAGTCAGCAGTACACGATATACATGCATAACATAATACATAACAAAATACATAAGTACATACATAGAGCAACAGTGTAAGATATCATTTACGACG
>JAHZNC010001478.1:0-10791 GCA_027744095.1 Zhuqinia jingwanae
GTAAAAACCAAAGTTGAAAATTGTTATAAAAATTACATATTACAACATATCTTCCATGGATCATCAATACACACATATATAATTGTCTGGAGAGTAAAAGGAATAACAGGCAAATTCAGATGCACAGAAAACCGTTTTGGCAATATTGGTAATACCGTATAACGATAAAACCATACATCAGGAAAAGTAATAATTCATGAAGATTCATTTTTCCTCACAGATATTCCGTCGTGTTCTCATTCTTTCTTTCATGTTTGTAAATTATTGCAAAGGTACGCGTACTTTCAAAGGTATGGGTTTATTTTTTTGACCATGAATTTTTCGCACAGAATTTTGTGAATATACGAGACTAAACCAAAAATCGACAAACAGAGAGAGAGAGAGAGAGAGAGAGAGATTAATACATCATTCATGACCTTGATGAACAATTATTATGTCCGAAAGCCCAGTGTTACAGCGAGCACATTCCTTTTCTGTTTGAAGAAACAAGAGGGGCTCAATTTCATAATATATTTGCGTTTACTACCAGCAAGCAATATGAATCCCAGTATAATACTTTACTCAGTTTTATGTCCATATGATGCTAGTGGGCGGGCAAAAAAACACAAGGAAAACCAAGAGAAGCAAAATATTATTACTCAAATTGAAAAATGTTTCTTCTGCGTCATATGTATTTAATATGTGTATTATGTATAAAACATGATGAATGAATGGTTTTGGTTTCCCTCAGTTTATTAAAATTGGTTTGGGTTATGTCTGCACTCGGACAGCAGAGTTTGTTCAAAGTGTTGTGCTTGGAATTTTGATTACTAGTTTGAGAACAAGGACACCAATAGCATGTCCACAGTCCACATCACAATTTATAATTCACTTTCTTTTTACCTTCTACTAGTACTAACTCTTAACACAAGATTACGAGTCATGCTGATTATTTAATTAAGCTGATGCGCGTAATGTACGGTTTTAGTATTTACATAAAAATAAAAGTCTAGAAAGCATTACATCCATCCGATTCCTCGTACGTAATTTTCCACATCAGACATGATTTTTCTTCTCGTACGATTTTGATATTTCTGATTCTCCTTCGCATTACGTAATCCCTTTATTGACAAAAGACAAAACTGACAATAGTAATTAAGCACATAGTATTGGGAAAAACATGCACCCTTGTTTTTGATATGAATGAAATCAATTTGGTGACACTGATAATGATGATAATTATGACAATATGGCAAAGTATTCAGAGTTTACTTGCGAAATATTTTATGCGATTTTCTCTTACGATACCCAACACGCCATCATCATCGCGATTCCTGACTTAAAAAAATGGCGTGTGGCATAAATGACATGAATTTTGGATTTTCCCTATAATGTGCCTCTTTTTCATTATACTACACCTACTTTTCATTCTTAGCTATCAATTTAGTAAAAAATTAATACTACATACCTACCCATATTACCGTGCTGTATATGTAGGTAAATACTTTCTTGGCAGCAATATTGTAAATTGCAAAAATATACAAAAATATGTGGCATAAGGAAAACAACCGCACCGTGTTTGAGTAGATTTTGCGAACTTTTTCAAGCCACAATATAAATACTTTCTTGGCAGCAATATTGTAAATTGCAAAAATATACAAAAATATGTGGCATAAGGAAAACAACCGCACCGTGTTTGAGTAGATTTTGCGAACTTTTCCAAGCCACAATATAACATGATATATAATATACATGAATCGCTTATTTAAAAGAAAAATGGAATCGGTATAATATAAGTAATATAAGCGATAATATTTCATTAATTTTTTTTGAACTGTTTACCACAAACTGGTAGTTAACAATAAATGACGACGCAGAAATGCCAGAAATATGAATATTTTTTGTGAAGAGGAGAAATGAATGTGCATGAAATGAAAAACAACACACAAAATTACAAACCTACACTTTGAACCACCTCAATGATTTCGCTCGACAGTGTTTTTCATCTATGAAACATCATCGAAACAGAGAATTACATTATGACCACCAGCAGCAGATCCATTCCTTCAATCTTCAATTGTGCTTGAGTGCAACAAGGAGAAAACAGCTGGGTTTAGAACGTGAGGAATCCTCTGATATAAAGCTGATAGTGGAAAATAGGTAATAAGAAGATTTGTGCTGCGCTCTGCTTACACCACAAAATACAATCTCTCCTCTTGCCTTCAAAAAGATTAAGTAGGAACTATTACATAAGAATAGGATGATACCAGACGCAGACCACACGGCAAAACAATTTTTTTTATAAACTTGCGTTGAATGAAAGAATAGGATGATACCAGACGCAGACCACACGGCAAAACAATTTTTTTTTATAAACTTGCGTTGAATGATACTCATCATCATCATCACTTCATTACGATTACTGTGTGGTGTAGTTTATTATTACATGGTCACAACAGAGAAACTGAACATCATAATGTGAATTGCGTTACTTTTGTGTGTCTGCGATTTTTTTTTAGTGTGATCTCTCTCTCTTCTGGTAGAATTTTTCTACCTGTATTTACAAGTGTATTATTTTTCTAGTCCGCGAACGGCGAACACTACTACTCACTCCACTCACACTCGCAGATGATGATGAATAGTGAATTGAATTCCTGTCTTGTCTACCATACGAACATCATGATGCAAAAAAACGGTATCACTAGTTTTATAGCTGGTCCATTGTAGTATTAGTATTTAGTATTGTGTCTTGTTGGTTGTTGCACACCTCAGTAATTTTTAGAGGATAAAAGTCATTGGCCTATCTCGTTTTCTTGTTTTTTCGGTATTTTCCTGCTGCTACTGGCAATAATAATAATAATAATAATTTGCTACATGACCAGTTTGCATAATTCTAAACAAAATGGATAGCAACTACAGGTTGCAAATTTGCAGTGATTGTGTGTAAATAATTAAGCTATACAGCATCTTCTTTTGAAAGGTGCAAGGCGATCAAGGATCTTGTTTTAAGGGAGGAACCAAAATCTGACCCTCCATTGCTGCTGTTTGAGAAGAGAGATTCTTGTATGTCTACACATTTTCAGAACGTATCGGTAATAATAATTTCAGTTTGATCATTTTTACTTTATACTGTTAGATTTTCCCCTTTATTCCATAGGCATCTGGTTGATTTTTCGGCACTATTTTTATAAATTCAATCGGTGTCGATCAAGAAGGGTTGAAGAAAGTTTGATCATTTTTACTTTATACTGTTAGATTTTCCCCTTTATTCCATAGGCATCTGGTTGATTTTTCGGCACTATTTTTATAAATTCAATCGGTGTCGAACAAGAAGGGTTGAAGAATATAATATACTGTGCAAGATTGTTGGGCGGAAATAAGATACTCGATTCAAACAGTGCTTCCTGTGTGTTCTGCCGGATTAATTTTATCTGTTTTATGAGAGCTATCATATCTTTGCTGGAACTTTCTTGTTTCGCACAAGGTACTGAAGAAATTAAAGCTGTGAAAGTGTGAAGTAGGGAGGGAAATTTAGAGAGAGAATTAAAGTTATATCCCAAATACAAATACTAATGAATATGAGCAGTGCAGTGGGCAGAAAACAAAGTTAAAAGTTATCTGTTTTATACCGTTGTTGCAAATGTTGGGATGCTTGTTTTGAATACCAGTAGCTGAAACAAATCAAATCAAACGAATCATTTTCATTAGGTGGATTAACCATTAACATGTCGCCAACAACAGTGAACTCGACCCCTCCTTCAAGCTCCCCAGATATTGATCCGGATCCCAATGTTTTAGAAGAAATGAGGCGAAATGCTTACGACCGTAGTAAATGGCTACAAACTTACACCTTTATCATTACTCAGTATGAATTTAATAAAGAAGAAATGTCGCAGTTTTATTCTGAAATGTGCGACGTTCTCGAACGGATAAAGTCCCAACTGAAATGTCCGTACTGTAAACACACAATAAAAAAGGTATATTTACTTGTTGCATACTTACTAAATCCATAATCGTTGCTTGTATTACCATTTTATAAAATTAAAAGTAGTTCTAACTTACATTTTTTAAATTTGTTTTGATTGTGTAGTCTGCAATCCTGTCGTGCGGTCATCTGGTATGTCAGAAGTGTGTGTCACGCAAATTTATAGGTGCTGTCAAGTCAAAATGTCCCAGGTGTGAGTGTCAAGTGGAGAAAACGGTGCCACTTCCAGTATACGCTGTTGATGAAATCACCAAAGAAAGTGGACTTTTTATGAAGGAAGCTAGATTTTTTAAAGCGTCACAATTGAAGCCATCAAATGAGAAGGATGCTATAAAGCTGCTGAAAAGTATGAATTTTGTCTTTCTTCAGAGAATAAAAAATATAGAAGGTCAACTAATGTGTGATTATTGTTTCACCAAATTAAATACGGTACTAAAATAAAGCAATCAATAATCTATTTTTTATACCGCAACGCAAAACTTTTGGTATTATAATAATTGTTTTGTTTTTCTTGGTAACAATTCCAGACTTGTTTAGTAAGATGTGCTGCTGACGCGTTTACTGGACGTCCCCTATGCGTTGGCTGTGATATAAAGTACATAAAGTTTTATCAAAATGAACAGGGCAAGAACTTTGACGAGCCTATCCTGTTTCCGACTTTCGACATAATGGTGGACGATTTTCATGGGTTCTTGAACAATATAGTAGACTACTGTAAAAGCAAAAAGGTTCCTACCAGAATGCTTAATAGAAATGGTATAATCAGCTTGCGTCCAATTTATAAGTTACTCGCTGCAGCTATTATTATAGGGATTTTTCTGTTATACTTGTCGAATTAAATTGGACATTGGACACTGTTTCTAGTGTCACAATACCAGTTGCATGTTGCATGACTTTTCTCTATTTTCACATATTCACATTGCTCAATGATACCAAATATATTAATGTATCAAAACGAACGATTGTAACTTAACTAATTCATTAAGAGGAGATAAAACCAGGTTTAATGGTTAATTGTATCATCATGAAAAATTAATAAGGTGTAACGTATTGTAGTAATATATTTTCATGTTAAAACGTTTGTATTAACTGTAATTGACCTTTTCTCAAGTATGTGGTGGTGTGTGGACGACTACGGAGTTACATTGTATTATTGTGTCAACTATTAATACGGTTATGAAAATTTACTTTGTAAAATTATATAAAGCTATAGCGCATAATATACAATAAAATGGTGCCTTGGATTATTTTCTGCATTACCTGCTAAAATTATAAAAATATAAAATTATATAAGATTTATAAAATATTAGATAAGTTATTGTTATATTCATTATCATGTTACTCGCATTTACCTTATAGCTGCAGTATTTCAGGTTATTTTCGTAGCGACAGTTATTTGTGTCTTACATTCAAACTTTAAAATAGCATATGTAGCCTCGCCTGCTGGAAATTACTGTATTATTATTATTATTATTATTATTATTATGTAATTCTAACAAAAACGTTAATAGTATTGATTTAAAAATCTAGTTTCAGATGTTTGAATGGTGCTATGCCATATAAATAAATCAAAGATGCAAATTGAGATAGTGTTTACGATTTGTGTGATCATTATGATGTGAAAATATCTAATTTTTTATCTATCTAATGTAAACTACAGTTGTGAACTTGTAACTAATCATGGAAAGTTAATGCATGCATATAGTCTGCACCAGGATGACTATAATTAGTCGTTTCTCCTACCTTTATTTTATTTTTCGCGATAAGCCTTCCACGACAAAAGGAAAACACACCCCACCACTCATTTGAATTATTTTATTTGTCCTTACAAAAAGGGGGCAAAATTAGGGGTCAAATGTGACAATCTTCTTTCAAAACATGTATTGAAATTTTCAGTATGCACGCGAAAGTGCATAGTTAAGTTTATTTTGCAATATGGACATGATAATGGTAATTAAAACAAGGTAAAAAAAACATAATTATCATGGCGGCGTAATTCATAATTTACATAAGCAATATATGTGGTATTTTTGCACTCTTTAGTATTATTTCTGTTACTCAAGTAGCTGAATAGGACAAATATCTTGGAAATACTATAGGTTGCCTTGCTCAAATGTGTGACTGAGTATTCTTGTGTTCTACTGGTAGTAGTAATTAATATGTTTCTCCAATAAATCCTTGTCCAACAATACACAGCATTTGATTGGCTCCATTCGTCGCTCGTCACTGATCTTCATTCTCATGTCGTATATACACGTGGTCTATACAGCTGAAAAATATATAATATAGCGCGGTCTACCAACTTGATTGATAGGTACTCCCCTTGTGGATTTGGGTGTACAAGAAATTTCCATTATTCGATTACGTATTTTACTGCGATCTGAAATCTAGAAAACCATTGCATACGTTTTTCACAGAGTTCGGAAGGGAAGGGGCCATCATAGCGTAAGGGACACAAAGAAGAATGAAATTTCGTTCTCTTCCAGCTCATATGTATGCATATTGTTGTGCCTTGAGCAAAGTCATTCCTTTGGTACTAAAGTAGTAAATATTTCTTCACTCAGCAGAAACATTAAGAATGCCATTATAAACTATGCATATTATATATGCGTCTATCTAAACTGAATTTCATTTGACTGGTAAACTGTAACTTGCTACATAATACATATTATTAGAGCTGTTCAATCTCCAAGTTTAAGCTAAAAAAGATAATCTGCTCCCTCTGAATCACTTGGGTTTAATGTAATGCATGAATATGGATGGGCAATTCATCTTCCTCTCCACCCTGCTTTCCACAACTCAACATTTCCTGTATTTTCCCTCTGGTTAGAAATCTGATTTGGATTATCTTCTTGATGAGTACTATAGCATGTATGTACCCTTACCCTTAATACCCAACTCATTTTGGTTTCATTTCCATCGCCCAAAATCTAGAGTAAGTAATATCGCCATCATCATTATCTTTTACCAAACAAACATCATTTACCCGAGTTTATACTAATGAATCAGCTACCTTGTGGATACACCAATGTATTACTTCATTTACATAACCATCATCACTGATATAATAAGAATAATAACACATTTCCAAGTGTAATAATATGTGATTTTCAGCATGCTTAAATTAATTTACTACTCATTTTTTTGTAGGACTGTCTATCTTTCCTGTTCATCTATGTATGAATTATGACTCGGAACTTCATTCTGAAGCACCTGCATCTACTACTCCTGTCTACATAAATCAAATTTTCATTCGGTTTTATTTACTAACCGTATGATGATCTATAGTCAAGCTGTGTTCTTCCCTGCTGAGTCTCACACTGCCCCTTTCTTCAACGTTGTAATTTATGCCCACTGACTTTCAGAAAACGAAAATAATGATGCAACGGCGAGCAGTTATTCTGCAAGAAAATAATATGTTTGTTTTTCTGCTTCGTTGGAATTTGCAGAGAAGAGTATATGTACCTACATTAATGATTCACATTTTGGATTTGGTACGGATTTTTATTGTGGTCGTGCAGATTTTGTATTTGACACAATACCAGACAGGAATATTCTTTCCGAAAATTTTCAACATTCATGATGATGGTAAGTAGAGCAGCTTTCATGTTCTAGAAATGACATAAGGTAAATAAGTATACATGCCACATACTGGCAAAGTCCGGATTTCGTAAATATTTTATCATGAAACGAACAGTTCTAAGCACATGAGACGTGTGTGTTGGGTAGGTATGAGTTTAATATGTGATGCATATAGAAGAAATACGGATATAGAAGAAAGAGACAAGATGCAAGAGATCACTTGACTATAATATCTTTTACAGGCCGTGATGCTCCAAAGATAAAGATGACATTAAATGCACAAACACTGCAATGCAGCCTCTCCAGCACTGGCGTATCCAAGCTAAACACCCCATTCTAGGAGAAAGGGAATCAATGTGTGTGGTGACTGGTGACGGTGACTTTGATAGAATGCATTACTTTATGTTCCTACTATTCGGGAATAAAATGAAAGAAATGGGAAAATGAGATACTGGATGGATGCTACTTTGACTGCTGGAAACGATTTCTGGATTTTCCTGACTATCTTGATGACTTTGGATTTAAATTGGAACTAGATATGCATCGCACCGCAGCACAAGCTTTGGTTACTTATTATACCTATTTCTCACACGGTACACATTAAATTTACATATTGCTCTCATGCGTGATAGATCATCGTACAAGGATCTTAGTCGACCCCTTTGTTCTCTGGAGTTTATGTAATGGTAATTAGAAAATGCGGTTGCTTCTAATTAATTAGAAAGGTTGTTGTGACTGAAGAATACACATTACTCAAAAGTCAAAACAGCAAGTCAGGGACGACGAGATACTCAAGAGTGGTTAAGGATTGCCTAATCTTACACAGAACACAGTTCGAGGTTCAAAAGGACAAAGTGCTCGTAAGAATATGAATGCACATGTTTACGCGCTTTGTATTCTCATCTGGATTATTATAATGAATATAGAAAGCTCTTGCTTTTCAATTTATAAAGCTTCAGTAGTTATTTTTAGCAAATTTTTCTTTTCAAATTAGCTTCAATACTTCCATTTCTAGTGTTATAAAATTGTAGTCGGTTATTCAATCGATTTTTTCATGCTTTATTCATTTTTAACAAATATATTGAATAAACATGTTAACATTCTTTGTCATTTACCACTACGGGAAAAAGGGGACAAAGTGCTTCATTCGTACAAAACGAAAACACATATGTGTATCTGGAAATTAAATAAGTTGCTGTTATCAGACGCAGAATATAATTTACAGAATCATACCAATTCAGAGTAATAACAGAGTTTGTGGCATACTTTGGGGATTTCATTTCTCCTGGAAATCCTAGTTTTATAGAAATTCCTAAAGTTTATGCTAACCAAAATTCTACAGGACAAGCAATGTTTCCGCATTTGACGAGCAGATTATTTTTCCCTTTGAACTAGTGGAATACAACAGTGATTAATTTGTGTAAGTTGACTATTTGATACATCCTACTAGAAGCAGGAAAGATTCATTTCTCCTGGAAATCCTAGTTTTATAGAAATTCCTAAAGTTTATGCTAACCAAAATTCTACAGGACAAGCAATGTTTCCGCATTTGATGAGCAGATTATTTTTCCCTTTGAACTAGTGGAATACAACAGTGATTAATTTGTGTAAGTTGACTATTTGATACATCCTACTAGAAGCAGGAAAGTCAACTTTTTAATCATAATACGTGTAATTAACCCAACAAAATCGGTTTATCACATTGTGCTTCTAAACTTGCAATATGTATACATATGCGTTATATGAATTATTGTAATTATATGGGATTCATGGGATGGCTAGATGTATGTAAAGAAAGTTGAATAGAATAAATACCTATTTATATTTGCGTAACAGTAACAATAAAGTGCATATTTGACAAAGTCATACCATAGGTACAATAGGTATATACTATTATGTACTAACGTTCCATTATATTACTTTATCACAATGTTATAACTTCTAACATGACTACCAATGTATTTGTTTTCTGGTATGATACTTTGTATCCGACATTGATGAAATGTTTTGTGAAATTGATTCTATGCAAATTGAGTATTGATTTATTTAAAGTTTTTCAATGTATCAAGCATTAGAAAGGCCGGTTCTAAAACTTTTTTGCCTTTGCCACCATTTGCTCAGGCGATAGTCAGATGACAAACAATGGACAAATCAAATTACATAGCCGTATTGCAACCATATCAGAAAAAAACATACATATTATCCTACTTTCATACAATGAGCATACATAAGTACGCATCCATACAATTTAGAAAAAACATCAGTGCCAGAATAAAAGACATCCTCACAGTTTACAAAAATATTAAAATGGAACAAAACCTTAAAACAGTGGCATCGACGTCTACACATTTCATGACACTCTTTTTTGGCTTACAATTTTTTACTGTATTTAATATGTAGATGGACTTATAAAAGTAGGTACACAAGTTTGACATGCCCAAGTCTTGTTAACCTTTACATAATAATATACTTTGTCACTCAGTTGAGATAAACATTTATAATGATGAAAATATCGGAAGTAGTAAACAGAATGTAGATAAGCTTCCAGCAATCCCTTACTTTTCTGTTTCTCTGTCTTCCTATAAACAATTGTGTATATCTGGTCACTATACATCATCAAGTCTTCATTGGGATATGCTAGCCGTCCACATAATGCACAGTCCGGTCCGTACAAAATCTTCTTCACATTCATCAGAGAGATCCTTTCCGTAGTACTAATAGCCGTCTCCGTAATAAATAACCACCTTCCATTATCACGCAAATTATAAAGCAAATGCTTTCTAAACAATGGATCCACGTCACTCTTCTCATTGAGTATCACCCTGTTAGAGCTGGCTGTGGCTATGAACGCTTCGATACTGTCAACCTCCATCCCATCCTACTAAGAACAAGACCTCGAATAAGTAAAAATAGTATGTAACACGTATACAGGAACTCGCTTACAAGCTACATATATTGTGCAGCGGCAAGACTACAACTAGCGTGCCAACAGAGGACCCACAATATTGGAAGGCTGGATTGGTTGAATGCTGACACAAGTTGTTTAGGTCGGCCGGCAGATAGATTTGGTTGAGCAATTTGCATATGAATAATAATGAGGACAGGCTTCTTTTCATATGTATGGCTAAAAAGCCCCGACACTTGACTTGAAAAACTATTTTGACAATTTTGGTATTCACCTTGGCAGACTTCTTAACAATATCTCAGGCGAACCTAAGTCAGGCTCTTACTTTCGTCAGAGAATT
>JAHZNC010001479.1:0-20450 GCA_027744095.1 Zhuqinia jingwanae
GCAGGTTGTAATTCTAATTGTATTAATATGATGAGATGATGTACAACATTATTAACATGCACAAAAGCATTAGCATTTATTACATGTTTTTTTTATTTCGAGGAGGAGAAGAAAACAATAAAAAAAATTATGTCTGTCTGTTGAGAGTGTTGTGCATAATATCTTCCTTTTTTTTAAACTGAACTCCCAACAAGCCAAAATAACTGGTGGTATGGTTGAGGCTGTGCAGAGTAATAACAACAATAATAAATGCTACAATGTTAAATAATCGTGCATGGTGCGTGAAAGAGAAAAAAACCTTTTTTTTGCTAATTCTAATTTGACTAATTCAACAACATCAGTAGTTAAGTAGTAACATGATTATATTTTATATATTTTTTTTTGCTTCTTCCCCACCAACACAATATGCATACATATTATTATTATGTAATATGCATATATATATAATATACGCATTGCATGCCCAACTGGAGCTTTGGTGGAGTACCAATGTTCACTACTGTGTTTGCTCTCTTTTTACTTTGCTACACTGTATAATTTCTGTGCACTGTTGCAAGTGAAGTTAAAAAATTTACAAAAAACAGAATGGGATGAGAGGATACTCAAAAGAGAGAGAAAGAAAGAAGTTGAGTGTGTAGTAATTATGAGCCACTTTAATGTGAACCATACCGTTTCACTGATTGTAAGACTGAAACAGACGCACACACAGACAGAGACACATACACAAAAAACATTTATGATTTTGGTGGTGGTGTATGTTTTTTTATGCTGTTGGAGTTTTTTTTAAAAGGGGAGTTGTATGTGTATTCTTCTCTTGAAGCTTATTGCACAGAGATAAAGTATAATAATGGCTTAATGTTTCAGTTAAAAACTCGGCCTAATAGACGCTGCTGCTGCTGTTGTTGCTGCTGCTGCTCACAGATTTATATCGTTTTACTGTAAAAAAGGACGGATATAAAACATTTGTTAATTTTTTTTATTATTATTAATGTACTCATGACGCTCGCATGCTCATATGCATAAAGAGAAATACAGAGGCGATTTAGTATGTAACACACAGGTAGAAAAAGGAGGAGGAATTATACGACGTAGTAAATCCGACAAGAGAGAGAGAGAGAGGGCGAGAGAGAAAAATATATAATTATTATTATGACTTTTCTCTCTTTGGTTTACTCTGCTCACTCATTGAAAAAAATATACAAGAAGAACATCACAGAACAAAAAAAAGCTAATCTTGCAAAAAAATATATAAAATCCCTGCTTACTTGACAAGGGGGGGGGTAGTGGTGGTGTTGTAGTAGTACCCTGCCTTCTTATTCATTATTTTGTTTTATAAGCAGCAGAAGAAATCTCATAATGCTCATTTTCCCTTTTCTCCTCCTTTTTGGTTTGTTGTATACACGTCGTCGTGTGGATGATTATTATGTCACTCGTCGTCGTCTTCTTCTTCTCCTCCATCCTGGCTGCTGATGTGATAACACACTATACCTACCTACAATGGTGATGATGATGATGATCATGTGCTGGGATAAGCAAGCGAAATGGTTACTTTTTTTTATATAGCCACCGGTTGGCTGAGACTAAAGAAGCTCATTTCCCTGTTGATTATTACCTATTACTACCACCACCACCACACCATCATCATCATCATGGTCCTCGTCATCGTCATCAAATGAGAAAAGAATGAATAGACAGGAGTGTATAGAATGAGCATGAACAACGAAAAAAGAAAATGAATTAATATTAAAAGAAAAAAAAACGATAGAGCACGTACCATCATTTGTATGTACATAATATACATACCATCAGCAGCAAGCAGACAATTTTATCAGTGGAGGTGCTGCTGGTGGTGTGGTAGCTGTTGCCTTAATCATTTTCATCTTCATCAACAATTATCATCGTCATCATCAACATCATCATCATCAGATTTTTCTTAAAACTCATCAGAGTCTAGTCGGTTGGACGGGGAATAAAAAAAAATAAGAAAATTGAGGCTGGCTCCGGCACCACTCACAGTACTCCTCGGTGTATATACATAACAATAATACTTGTATACAACATCTTCACAGTCCACGCACAAAATTTTTAATTTCACCACTTTACGCGTGCAAATTAAATTTACTTATTGAAGTTGATTGAAGCTGGCTCTGAGAAGAGATTCGGTGGTGGTGGTGTATTATGGTATGATGCACTTAAACATCGCATCATCACATCACTACCACCACAGCTTATTTAATGAACTTTTCATTGTAATTTTTTTTCAACATCATCATCAACAAAAACACTATCCACGACGCTCATGTAACTGGTCAGCCATCATAATCCACACAAGAAGAGTATCACTCTTAGTCTTTTGTCTTGTAGCAAAAAGGATTTTCTGCTAAATTCATTTTTTTTTCTTCTTCTTCTTTCCGATACTCTTCACTTCTTTACATGAGCAATTGTTGTTGGTTGATCAACCAAAAAAGACTTTCTGTTCTCTGTTCTCTCTCTCTCTCTCTCTCTTTCTGTGATAGTGTTGATGAGTATTTTTTTTTGCTGGTGCTCTGATGCTCTCTGCGTTCACGTCTAATAATCTCATATACTTCTTCTTTTGCTGTTGATGATGATAGGAAATTGGGGGCTGGGAATTTGCTGAGCCGTTCGAGCTGAACCGAATGCATGATTGGTTTAGAAAATTAGTCTTTTTTTACAATTATCGCATGGTTCAGCAAGACTGCTGATGCTGATGATGATGACGATACAAGTACAAAAAAATCTGTAATATCCTGCCATGTTTTAATTTTTTGTCGTTTTTATTCGTTATCTTCATCATCAACATTATCATCATCATCGTCGTTCTTTTTGCATTGTTTTCCAAGCCGTATGTTTGCTTGTCTTTTTTTCATAGAATATGTAGTGGTGGTGGTGGTGGTGTTGATGGTCACATTGTGTTTTTTTCTTGAAGTGACAACAGCAGCGACAAAATAATAAATGTATATAATGTTTTGTAGTCTTGTCTGGATTGCATAAAGTCCATTCCACACAAACCGTGATTTAAAATATGACGACAACGACGATGATAATGTTAATCATTTTGCTGGTCTTTTCTATTTTTTCTTCTTCTTCTATCACACGAAAACAAAAATGAAGGTAGTTAAAAACGTGTACATACTCATACATGGATTTTTTGTATGCATGAGAAATTTAAAATTTCAAGAAAAAACTCTTTCATTATTACGTGTACACATTTGGGTACATTTATATATATTCTCTGCCTGCGATTATAATGATGATGCAGTCGCAGTCCAAGGATTTCAAGCGTTGAAATTACATCTGCTATTTACTATTTACTTGTCGTCGACAAAACCAAAGACATAGTCAGCAGCAGCTTTGCAAGCAAGCAAGCAACCAAAAGCTAAAATAAAAAAATACATATAATATACAACCATAAGAGCAGAGGCAGTTAGGATTATTTTTTTAAGGGGAAAATTATATAAAGTTGTGACTGTCTCTCTCTCTTCTATTCTCCTCTCTTTGTGTATATGTATATCATTGTATTTTTGTCACACGGTCTGTTCTGGTGAATGGCTAGAAAACAGAATCATTAAAAAAATTTGTAGGCTCCAAAAAAGCAATTTTCACATTAACCATGTCCTGCCTTGCTTGCTACCACCACCACCAACTACCACCATCACACCATAATATACTTTGCAAATGCGCATGCATATAATAATTACATATTATACATATACCTAAACAACATTACATACATAGACACTATGTAATGTACGGTTAGTTTAATCAGAATTATTTTTAGTTCCCATCCGCATTCATCCGTTCAACCATTCTTTCTTTTTTTACGTAATTCGTAATTTGTTCCTTTTTTGTGCATACATTCATCGTCATCATCGTCATCATCATCATCAACAACATGAGCTAATATTATGAACATTAAAGTGCATTCTAATTGTACTGCGTATACTACGTTCGTAAGGTACGTATCTAAGTTCGTAAAAAAAATTTTTTTTAGGGTTCCTTCAACCCTCATTTATAGCAGCATATTACACAAAAAAGAAGAAATAATTGCACAAACCAAGAGATTTTATTTTTTCTCAGGGAAAAAAATTAATAAAAGAAATTTTTTTCTGCGTACTTTTTAATTCCATCATTTATTTGTAGAGAATTGTAATGTATGTATATATAATATGCGAACACACACATTCAATCGCACACGCTACTATAATAATAATTACCATGTGTGTACTACACACCATATACTCCCTACAAAACAATGTTCTGGTTGCCCTTATGTGTTTTCTGCATTGTTTTTTTTTCAAAATAAATAATAATAAAAAAATTCTATTTCTCCTTCGTCCATCCACTCCACTCCACTACCATCACTACAACAACCACCGCCGTCGTTGTTGTCGTTTTTCTCGTGCCGTACATGCAACCTCTTTTGTTTTTTTTATACGACGCGTCTCCTCATACAATCTCACTTATCTGACAAGAGTTTCTCACCATTATGTTACTACAACTTGTCCATTCCTTTTTTTCTTCTCTTTTCTTTTTTGTGTTGCGTTTTTGTGTGCGAGGTGAGGGGATGCTCGCTCAGAGAGAGAGAGGGAGATACGGACGGACTCTACTTACAACTTTACCACAAAAAAATATATAAAAGCAAAACCAAGAGAGAAGAGAAAAAAAAACTTGACGGCATGGCCAGTGAGAGTGAGTATCGCTTGTTTTGTTATTGCTCACAAAACTCACAATCAGCTATGTGGTGGGTATATGTGTGTACATCCTTTAGTAGTACATATTATATATTATTATAGCTAGATACCTATATAGTTATATAATATGTCGTCAATGTACATTTTTTTATATTTATACTTTGGATAAAAGCCGGTCTTTTGCAAATAGGCGGTGGGTATATTGCATGTAGTAGGTACATACATACTTCAACATGAGTATTCCAAGTTGGTCTTGACTTTATCAGTAGAAAAAATCTAGTGTTATTTATTGTTTCATTTCCCTTAAAGAGTCAGAATTACAAGCTATACCGCTTGCGCTTCTGCTGCTCCTGCTGGTGAAGCATTTGCTGTTTTTACCTTAATTACATGGAGAGTATTTTGCTAAAAATCCTAATCAGAATGTGATGCTAAATACACTCGCCAAAGAAGAGTATGAGATGAAATGATAATGTAATAATAATAAAAAATAATAATAATTTCGCCTCTCTCGCTCTCTCTTTCTCTCTTTTCATCTAGTCAGCAAAACATATACATATTCTGTATATAAAAAAAGCTGTGCGGGTTTTTAAAAAATCGTATTGACTAATTTTGTAGTGTACATTTATTCAATTTACACACCTGCCCATATGTAATGCACATTAGCGCCACAGGCCAATAACACTAGAAAAAATATAAAAAAGGGTTAACAGGCAATATATTTGTCATACACACTTACATTCATTATTATTATTTTCTCAGTGTGTGTGTGGGTCGGGCTATTTTTTGATCATGCATGCTCTGCAAAATGGAAATTCCGGTGCTAATTGAAAAGATTGTAATCTAGCTAATTATAAAATATGAGCTGACTAAGAACGATATATAGAGCTCGCGAGCTTTTATTTATACGTGTGCTGGTTTTATGATTCTTATTGAATATATTTTTTTAAAGATAAAAAAAGCTAGATTTTTTTTTCTTTCAAAAAAAAACTTGTGCACTTGTGAGCATTTTTTTTTACCTAAAAGGGACAAGTATACATAAAAAAGTACACATATATTACTTAATCGCTATCGCTAAGCCAAATCAATTTTTTTTCAGAGTAGAAATAAAAAACCCTGCCTTCATATTTTTTAAAAAGGATAAATTTGTAAAAAGCACAAAACGCGAACATAAAATATATATTTTTTAAAGATAATAAAAAAAATATTATATAATGCAGCAACTTATCTCATACAACCTATCTAATGGAGGGTATCCCATAAATTCTATCCAATTTAATCGTGAATCGATTAAATATTTTATTTTTAAAATCTGATTTCGCTCTTGTCCTTTTTTTCTCGTATCCTTCATCCTATCTCCTTTTCACTTCTCTTGCCTGTCAATTTACTAAATTTTTATGGTGCACCACCACACCACACACGGCCAAGTGCGCTACAATGTGTACAGGATACAGAGTGCAAATGGGACTTGACGACCAAAAAAGCAATGGATTTTTTATGTAATAGATTTGATTTGATTAATAAATAAAAAAAAGTATCTTGTGTCTCAATGTTCCAAAAAAAATCCATAATGCAGTATAATATTTTTTCTATGTGAAATGAGTAATAGTCCGATTTTTCCTAATGTTTTTACGTCCTCCCATTCCTATTTACCCTTTTTGCCTTTTTTAATATTTTTTCCACTTGTGTGTGTGTGTGTGGATCTTCTCGATTAAAACATTTTTGGTTATCGCTGCGTATTCAAGCAGACGTAAAAGAATGGGAACGATCTGTGTGATATGATGATGATGATGATGTGAACGCGTCGCTTTTTTTATTTCATTTTGGCAGCCATGATGAGAAAAAATATCATGGTCACAATGAAAATGAAATGACGAATGATTCATACATGCATACATGTACGCTAACGTACTTGATATCATTACCATTCAATCCATTTTTTATGTGATATTTTTTTTCAAAATGGCTATATAACCATTTCCAATAATAATTATGATGATTTCTGATCCGTCCCTCTTCTGTCTTTGTGTACTCATTTCCTATCCCTTCCCTTTTTTCATCCTCAGAGAGAGAGAGAGAGAGAGAGAAGAACAAGTACATAATATTATACCATCCAGTGTTGAGATTGTTTGAAGATGAAATATAAAAAAAACTAGTCAGTCAATTCAGCAGCCTGAGAGACAAGGGATGGATCTGCTTGGATAGTGATGATGATGATGTTGATGAGCGTGTGCTTCACCCTAAAAAAACGGTTGTACCACCCCTTTTTTCCATATAAAAAAAAAGTTGAGAATTTTATAGAATGGTTGGAATGAAACGGATAGTAGAATATTGCGTGTGTGTGTGTATACATATTTTTTATGTTGATCTTCTTGGCTTGATGACTTCATGTTGTTGATCAAGGGATGTAGCACATACTGTATTTAGCATTGTTATGTATAAATGGCTCTGGATAAAAATATCAAAAAATGGTTTTTTGGCTATAAATCAGTCAATCGACGAGGATATGACCATTTTACAGTTTAGGGTTTTTTGTTCTTTATTTCAGCTTTATTACTATTACTATAGACAATATAACACACGTAACGTAATGCATGAGCCAATATTTAAAAAGTATATTGATCTAAAAAAAGAAGGTTCAGTTTACAAATCATTTAGTGCACACTGCCAATAATCATTATAATGGAAAAAATAGAGAATTATTGGGAGATGGATACTAGGAACAAAAAAAACGGGAAAAGACACACATTAATATGATAAGTAATAATAATAATAAAATCCAATTTTTGTGTGTACTTTGCTTTCTAAAAAATGAGAAACAAACTTTGAAGGATATAGTGCCGTGGAGGATGGTGCAGTGGGTGCCCTAATAAATAATTTTATTTTTTTGGAGAGGAAAAGAAATTTATAATGAGCAAAAAAAATAAGCTTGTAAATATTAGATTTTCTCTTTCGGGGGATATCGATATGGATTGCCCGAAATATTTTATAATCAGTTCATTTCAAAAGTATTGCCCTTGGGAGTAGCACTGTAGAATCGGCTTCTCTCTTCTATTTTTTTTAAACAAAATTTATTTTAAAACTTTGTTTTTTGTTTGTTTGTTTGTTACAGATATGTAATCAAAAGGAAAGTTTAGAAAAATGAAGCCGCATCGAGTGGAGTAGCATTACTACTCTTCTCTGTTGCTCCATATTTCTCTCCAGTTTTTGGACATGGAAGCATTTGTCGCCGTGGCTAAAGCACAAGGCGATGAATCACAAATTTCGAGTGGGAACTCTCTAGTGGACTCTGCAGCTAGCGCATTCAACAGTAGTTGTCGTTCCGCGAAAACGGCTGCAGGCTCAGGTAGGCCAACCTTTTCTCCGTTTTTGCCACTTGCCACAGCAGCAGCAACAGCAGCAGCTACCGTCGCTGCAACCCATAATAATCATAACAATGCGTCATCAAATAGCAGCAGCAACAACAGTAATAGTAGCAGTGCAGCAACAGCAAATTGTACTTCATCGACGACAGGACGAGATCTGCTGGATAATGGTGGACATTACTGGAAATACTTAGTGGGAGAGTCGTCGTCCTCGACGAATATGGTGCCACAAGAGCCGACGATGGCCACAAATGACGGAGTGACAAAAACTCCATCTCCATCCGGTACATCGTCAATAAGTGCTGGCGTCGTCGTCAGTGGTGGAGTAGTGGATGAGATAGCCGCTACCACTACAAGTTCATTGTCAGCAACTACCACCTCCTCTTCGACCACCGCCGCAGCAGCAGCAAGCTCTCCTCCACATAGACCAAGTAACCCGACTGAATTATCTAGTTCGATAACAAACTTTAACAATAATAGTAGTAGTAATAATAGCGAAACAAGTAAAAATAATAACAATGATGAGAATTTGGTGGATAGTGAAACCACCGCACCGATATCATCTCCCCCTCATCCCCCAATTTCAACCACTCCAAATTGTACAACAACAACACCAAGCTTGTTACCTTCCACAACAGCCATTAAACAAGAAAACAGGATATCCTCCGCATCTCCTCCATCAAGTTGCGATGACATGACCAGTTTACGTGGCATCATCGCAAACAATAATAATAATAATAGTGGTAGTGCTAATAATAACTCTACTAGTGCCCCGAATAAGCGAAAAGCTACACCCCCTTTACAGCAGCTCCAGCAGCAGCAGCATCAAAGTGGTGGTGGCACTGACTCTGGCGGAGGCAGTGATGTGGAACGCTTTGAAGGTAAAATAGTGTACAATCCTGACGGTTCTGCGTATATAATTGAGGACAGTGAGTTAAGTGACGATGAGACAAGTCTGGACGTTCCTGAAGGGTGCATAGTTGATGGGCGGGGTGTGAGCCTCTCCATCCCTTCTAACATTCCCCAAATCGCAAATGCCATCTATGTCTCCCGCAATCCCGCACTGTACACGGCCCTTTATGGGCAAGCCTACTCAAGTCTCCTACAGGACAAGAAACTAGTTCCTGACATACCAATTATTCATAGCTACAGGGTTTTCACAATTCGTGATAATAATCGTGGTGATACAAGTGCGTTGGAGGATGATGAAGATCAGGATGGGGATGATGAGGATGATGATGATGGGAATCTCACCACAACAAATGCCAAAACAAAGAATAAGTCAAGGACGAAAACAAGTAGTAGTGCTAGTGGTTCAGTGACTGGAAAGGACAAACTTGGTGGTGGTTGTAGTAGTAAGAACAAGGGTCTGCCCACCCCCTTCCCCGAATGCGCTTCTGTTCCTATTAAACCTATTTTAATGTGCTTTATTTGTAAACTATCTTTTGGCTACACCAAGAGTTTTGTGGGTCATGCCATGGGTGACCACAAGTTGATTTTGAACGACCAAGAAAATGACATTTTAAATCAGAGAAACATTTCCGCGATAATTCAAGCCGGGGGAAAAAATAAGGATCCCCTCATTTCATTTCTCGAGCCTGTTGGTAATCGGCTTGGAACTATGCCATCAGCACTGGGAAATAACTCCAGCGCCTCTGCAACAACTGCATGCAGCACAACAACGAATAGTACTCCGTTGCCATTAACCAATCTTCCGTCAGTTCCTATGCATCGTGCCCTAATGAATCATCCAGCTGCTGCGGCGGCGGCCGCCGCAGCGGCTGCAGCCATGGACGCTGCCTCAGTCAATAATGCTCTCATTACTCAACAAGCTTTGCTAAGATTAACAAATAGTTCCAACATGAATGCCGCCAACAATCATAATAGCAGCAGCGCCACTGCTGCTTCCGATGACAACGCAAACAATCTCAAAAATTCACCTGCAAGCTCACCAGATAATCTCATGTCTCCACGAGCACCCTCCGCTCTTGCCAATGAAATTCTCAGTCAAAGTCAGCAGCTCGCTGCAAAAATGGCCCTGGCCACAGGAGTGGACCTCACCCGGAAGAGTCCCGCTTCTGGGAGGAGTAGTGCGAGTCCGGGGGCAAGTGTTAGTCCCGCACCTGGTAGCATCACACCAAATCCACCTGGAGTATCTCATTTGAACACCTCCAGCCCTGGAGCCCTACCTTTCCCACCGACTGTTACGACACCCACCGCACCACCCAATTTCATAACAGGTACAACAATCGGGGTATGTCCTGAGCATATTAATGGGCGACCCAGTGGTGTAGATTGCTCCAAGTGTGAGCTGATCTTGAACTCGAGCAGAATGGGTGGTCTGGGAAGCCTCCACACCAGAAACTCGTGCAAAACATTAAAATGTCCAAAGTGCAATTGGCACTATAAATACCAAGAGACTTTGGAAATCCACATGAAAGAAAAGCATCCGGACAATGAGACATCTTGTATTTATTGCATTGCTGGTCAACCACATCCTCGCCTTGCTCGCGGGGAAACTTACACCTGTGGTTACAAGCCATACAGATGTGAAGTTTGCAATTACAGCACCACAACCAAAGGAAATCTCAGTATTCACATGCAGTCAGATAAGCATTTAAATAACATGCAGGAATTGCAAAATGGCGGCATCTCACCTCCAGAGTCACTTGTTCAACAGACAAATAAGTCGGTTGCAGGAATGAGCCCAGCAGCTGCAGCAGCCGCTGTTGCCGCTCAAGGAGGACCACCATCTCAAAGTGGCCCAGGAGGTCCATCAAGTAGTTCACAAAGTGGTGGTGGCGGTGGAGGACCCCCACCAAATCCCAAGCCAAAACCTACATTCCGCTGTGACGTTTGCAATTACGAGACAAATGTCGCCCGCAATTTGCGAATTCACATGACCAGCGAGAAGCATACTCATAACATGATGGTATTACAACAAAATGTGAAGCACATGCAGCATTTGAGCGTGTTGCAACAAGCTCAAGCCCAAAATCCATTTGATCCTGCTGCACTAATGCAATTTCATCCGGGAGCGGCTGCCCTTGGAATGGCATCAGCGGCAGCAGCTGGAGCGGCTGGCGGAGATAAAGCCTCCGCCGCAGCAGTGCATAATCATCAACGACACGAAATCTCGGTACTCATCTTCAGACATATCCAAAATCAGGAGAACAGCATTCCTGAAGATGCTCGCATTTATGCATGTGCTCTCTGTGGATTTACCACTAGAGTCAAATTACAACTGCTCCAGCATACAAGGTAAATAAAAATTGTCGACAAAAATATATACTTACATACTTTTAATACTTTATCTTCTTCCAAAAGAAGAGATAAGCAAATGCATTTCCTGTTCATGGCCATTCATAAAAACCTCTTGTCGTCTTAACTCTTATCTGAAATTACTTTGTCTACTCAATACAAACTGCTCATTCTTTATATACATTTTTATTCCTTTGATTCAGGTCAATAAAACACCTTCAACTGGAACAACTGCATAGTCTTCAACGACGGGCTGAAGGGAAGGATGGTCAGCCAGATCTCACTCAAATTTTCCGAGTTCTTGAGCAACCAGAGACGGACTCCCCGGTTCACAATAATAACTCGGCTGTTTCCGCTGATATCTCACCAAATTTCTACAACGATCAAGGTCAGTATATTATCCACATCTACTAATAAAAAAAGAAGTATATATATTTTTATATACCTACCTACCAAGAAAAAAAACTTATGCATAGTATATCTCATCATCATAAAGCAAAAAAAAAGTATTTTATTTTCGTACAATAAAATGGGCATGTTCATATCAACACGAGAAATTATTGCACACTTTAAGGCACCGATGAACAGATAAAAAAAATAAGGAGAAGAAGCCTCTCTTTCTGGTATAGCAACTAAAATGATAAAAACATGATATCATTTATACGAGCACATTCAAGTCACAAAGTAGGCTCATTCACAAGAGTTATGTGATATCTTTCCCAAAAAAAAAACATCCAAAAGCTTATGTTGTATACATAGGTATTCTACACAAAGCAGTTAAGAACAAGACGTGCATGCACATAAGCCGTAAAATAAAATAAAAATCTCTCAGGCTTGTATGTACGATGCCCATTGTCCATGTCCAGCAGCAGCAGCAGCAGCAACACACAGCTATCATCATATCCTCTTCAAATAAAAAAAGCTCATCCACAACAACAAACTTTGCTCTGCTTTTACTATCACTCACATTTGCTACTAATCGTACATAGGTATACACATGTACCTATGTCCAATGCAAATGATGATGGTCATGTAAAAACGTGCATATAACTGCACTCATTATGATACTATTAGTGTACCCATTATGATATGCAGTTTAGAGAGAGAGAGAAAAAAAACAAGATTGGGACATGGTGCACATTGAACACACACACACACACACCGACTGTGTGACTGTCTAAAGTCTGTGAACCTCTTCTTCAAAAGGAAAAAGGGTTAATTCATTCATTTTTACCTGCTATTTTATGCAAATTGAGTGACAGGTTACATTCATGCGCACTTGGTTGGAAAAGTGTGTCTGTGTGTATGTATATGTATGTGCATATATGAATATGATGGGGTGAGAAACCCCTTCTCTATTCAAAATATTATACTATTATTATTATGCATACCAATTTGATATTATGGTAATGTCATTATAAAGTGGTGGTGTAGAGGTAAAAAACACAAAAAAAGACATGTCAATTCAATGCTGAAAGTAGGTGTACATCTGGTGCTACTACTACTGCTCCTCTCCTCCAGGATGATGATCATGATAATAATGGTCGGTGTCGGTGGTGGTGGTGGTGTTACAAGCAAGGTGAGGTTTAAGGTGGAAATGATAGGAAAAAAAAGTCGTAACCATAATAGTAATATTATCATTATTCCCATTACCGTTTGTTTTCTCTCTCTGTATAGCTTTCATCCTTTTTTTCTTCTTTTCTCTCTCTCTCTCCTCTCAAATGTCATTGTTTTTTATTTAATATTATCATCATTATGATTATAATATTCATAAAAATGCATGTATAACTTGGGATGGTACATGTTAAATTGCTTTTGTGCTCATTTTTAAAAAGTTGTGTTGCTGCTGCTGCTGATGATGATGATGATAGGATGATGTGAGTTAAATGAGTGGTTTGTTTGCTCTCTAATGGACTGTGTTAAGAAAAGATACAAAAAAAGTTACTACTACTGACAAGTTTTTCTCTCTTCTTTTTTCCTGTAATTGTCATTCGGTTTTATTGTATTATCGTCATCATCATCGGTGACTCAACTATAGCGGTAGACCATATATGCATATAGATAGGTATACATATGTGTGTATATATATTATTCATGTCAAAAAAAGGACAACTGCTGGGAACACTGCTAGTTTTTACATTTTTTTTTCAGGTGAGAAAAAAATATATTATTTGTGTATGCATTTGTTGGTTGGTGGTTGGTTGGTAGTATAGTGGTAATCCAAGGGAGGACAGTAATAACATGCGTGGATAATATTATTTTCTGTAAGTGAGGTGCGGAGTGAATAATGTCAACTTAAAATGTTTCATAATATATATTTTTTCTTCTTATATTTTCGGTGAGAAATTTTTATTATTATTATTTTGCTGGTATTCTGGGAGGTAAAAGTGGTGAATTCACCATACAAATAGTTTTTTGTAAATACAATAGAAAGAGAGAGAGAGAGATAGTTCAGTGGACAGTTTGTCATATAATGAATTCGATTTTATACGGATATCATCATCATCATCATCATTACACACAGAGTGTCTAATGAATATTTCAGTAGAAAAAAGGAACAAAATGAGGAAAAAAATAACATTTTTTCTCTCTCTCTCTCTGAAAGGGAATATAAGTGTGTAAAGTAGGTAAATAAAATGCAATGGCGATGGTGATGATAAGTTGACAAACAAAAGATTTTTATTTTGGTTTGTGTATATACCTATAATATATGGTATATTGCCACCAGTTTTTCGGGGATTTTCAGATAGCCAGTGCAAACAAAAACTACGAAACTAAGCAAAAGGGGAAGGGGACACATACACACACTAGCCAGAATAGAGCCAAAAGAGAAAAAATAACTTTGTTGGAAAGTGAACGTTTTAACCACAGAGTTTACACATTTATATATCAACACAGAAATAAACGATACGTACATATAATAATAATAATAATAATAATAATAATAATAAGTATAAGCAGGGCAGGATGTCTCACATCATCAGCCAAAAAAAAAGTTTTCTTCTTCTTCTTCATGTAATGCCATCTTCTCTTTTTGAACAGCTTAAAGAAGTGTTTACAAGACGAATGGCAACCTGAAACTTCATGTCAGTGATATACGGTTCGTATTAGTGTCTCACACAACAACAAAATGTCTCACAAAAACACAATCAAAAGGGAAAAAAAGTTCACAAGAAAAATATATAAAACTTCAAATTATATTGTATGTACATACCTTACACTACCATCACCTTTTTGGATTCTTCCATTTTTATAATGTCCTTTCTTTAAAAAAAATATTCTACTTGTATATATTTTTTGTCATGTACAATTTTGTAACATGTTAAATCAAGCTTGCTATATACTACTGTGTCTTGTACCAATGCATACACTACTCCTCCCTTTTAAAGCTCTCTTCCTGGATTGTACTTATAGATCTGAAGAATGGTCTTCTCAATGATGATGATGATGATACAGAAAACCATATAATATATATAGTAGCTACTATAGTATAACTCTTCATCGTTTTTGTTTGTTACTATTGTCATTGTCAAAAAAAATAATATGCTTTTGTCCTTTCTTTTAAAAAAAAAAGTTGCATCATATCATCATCATGATCATCACTGCCATTTTGAAATCATGGGCTTATAAGGAAACCATGCAAGTTCATAGAGCACAAGAGCAGGAGCAAAGAGAGGAGAGAAGTAGACAAGGGAAAAATGTTGGACAGAGAGATATTATGACAAATGTAACATGTATGAAAAGGATGAAAGCAAAGACGAGAGAAGAGAGAGAGAGAGAGGAGTGAGCAAAAAAAAGACCAAGAAGAGGATTATGATGATGATGATGACGATGATGATGCCATCATCATCATTGTAAAAGTATATAGTGGCCATTCATCTGGAATCTGGACAAATGCACGCAATACAATTTTTATGTTTGTTTCCCTTTCTTTTTCAGGCTTAAGTATTCTGTTTATGTACTTTTTGCATAAGAAAAATCCATACAAAAAAACAAAGTAGTAGTAGTAGTGGTAGTAGTAGTAGTAGCAAAAGAAGAAGTAGTCACAGAGGATTTAAAAATTTCCGTGAAAAATGGTTTTTTTATGTTTGAAAAAGGAGCAGAAGCAGATGAGCATGGTCATATGAAAATGATGATGATGATGATGAGATGAGGTAATGGAACGTTTCAGTGTTGATGGTGATTTATATGCGTTTTGTGAATAAAAAGTGTCCCTTATTACACAACACACAACAAATAATAATAATAATAATAATAAGAGTAGCTGTTATATTATTTATTGTCTTTTCTGGTGGACTTGTCATAATGAATATGACTGCAATATATTATTATATACTTTTGCTTCATTTTGTTGAGCAAGCATAAAGATTAAAACCAAGAGCTGAAAATGATTTTTTTTCTTCTCTTCTTTCTCGCAGTGTGATTTTGTTTCCATCTTGCCTTTAATAATCATCAGCTCATTCACAATTAAGCGTGTTAAGTAGTGTGTAGACGGGAAGAAAAAAAACATGATGATGAGAAAACTGCTTCTGTTATACTCCCTCTCTGCTCTCTCTCTCTCTCTCTTGAAAGGAGAGAGAATGAAAATGATGATGATGATGACGAGAGATGTTAATGGGATTTAGATTTTGTGTACAAATTAATTTCTCTCGACAAAAGTCTCAGCCTTCTTGTTTCACAATTCTTCTATGTATATTATTATGTATGGTTTTTTATGTGGCGAGTCCCACGCACAGTCGGAGATCAAAAAGCTCTTCTTTTCTCTCAGAGAGATGAGATGACTGACCAGAGAGCAGAGCCACCACAACAGCAGTCATCATCATAACAATATTTAGTAGAATTTTTTTTCTCTTCTCTTCTTCTTCTATATACATCCCACTTGCTACTATTGCGATGCTCATCTCATCATCATCACCATCGTCGTCGTCATTATCAAGTTCATGGCAAAATATTATGTCCATCCGTGCGTGTGTATATCATCATCAGAGATCTGTGAGAAAATGACTCGCATCTTTTTTTGGTTTTAGTTCACTTCACCAACACACACACAACCAAAAAATAAAACATAATAATAATATCCATACAAACTTATTACACATATCATCATCATCTTCTTCATCCTCTCATCATTATATCATTTATTAACCTTTTTTCTGTCTTTCTCTTTTCTTCTTCTTCTTATTTCATTCCCGTTCATTTTAATTTTTTTTCGCAATTCAATCACACTCACTCACTCTGAGATTTTTTTGTCTTCTTCTTCTTCTCTCTCTCTCTCCCTCTATTTTTCTCAACAAGTTTATTGGAAGGTATTAAATCAGGGCTGTCCACTCTTATCTTCTGCGATAGCTTCTTTTGTAACTGATGAGGATGATGATTCTTTTCTCTCTCTCTCTCTCTTTTCTTTTGCTGAATTAGCTATTGACAAAAAAAGAAGATTAAATATATTCTCTGCTGTGCATTCAATATACAGATTTTTTTCGTTTTGTTTTGTGTATACTTCCAAACAGATGAGTTGGCATATTAAAAAAGAAACAACGTTTTTTTTATTATTATTATTATTATATTGCTATATTATTCTATTGCTGCTCCCGCAAATGCAATCATCATCACCATCAGAAATTTTTTTGTTGTTCGCCTTATATTTATTTACAAAAATTTTGTCTTCTTTTTTTATTTATCTCTTTGTATTATCTGCTCTGACTTGCTCGTTTGCAATACAAGCGTTAATGAGTGTGTTGTGTGTGACTCTCTTGTTTGTACGTACAAACATCAAATGAGGCGTAATAATAATCAAAAAGTACCACTAAACCTCTACATCTACAAGACAACAAGAGAGAGAGAGAGAGAAGGTAATATATATTTGTTAAGTGGTTCAGGGTGGAGCGGTTTTCTTGTACTTTTGACTTTTGTTGTGTAGCTTAATAGCTAAAGCAAAAGAAAAAAAATCTGTATAATAATCAGCAACAAACAACAACACCATCATCATTGCATCACACACACACATGTACATATTTATTTTTTATATAATAAACAAGCAAAGCCAAGAAGGAATAAAAAAGATCATCACCATAACGTTTATTATTATTATATTTTTTTGTTAAATAGAAAATGAGTACAGCATGCATTCCATGTTATAAAAGATTTGTAAGTATGGTTGTAAGTGAGAGATAACAAAAGCCAAAAAAATATACAAACACCATAACAACGGCAACAGCAGCAATTTTCAACAAACAGTGAATCTTGTTTTAATATTTAATTTTACAAGTTGCTCTTTTGTAACCCTATTTTGTTTTTACTTTATATGGTATGGTGGGAGCCATACACAAGAATTAAACAAAAAATAGAGAGCAGAAGATGAAGATGATAATATGAAAATTGTCTTTTCACGGATTTGCCCTTTTCTCCTTTCCAATTTTTTATCTTTTTTTTGTGTGGCTGATGGTGATGATGATGATGATTAGGCAAGCGTCGACCTTCAACATCACCGTCGTCTTCGTCGTCATCATCATCATCATCATCATTGCACTTCTACAACAACCATCATTATTACCATCTTTTTTTTGGCTTTTTCCAAAAAGTTCATACTACCACAACATACAACACAAATATAATACCGTGTGCGTATCCTTTTTTGTTGTACGTATATAATATGATAATATTGTTGAAGTTGTTAATGAGTCGTTTTGTGGGAAAAACAAAGGCTAATTTGGTTTTGCCGAGATATTAAAAAAGGAGACGCAAGGCGAGTAGTAGAGAAGAAAAAAAAACAAAGCAAAAGGGTAATTATTACTAGCTCTAATTTATGAAATCTCTCTCCTCTTCTCCCTATTAAACGTCTGCGCTCACTACTGCTGCTGCTACAACTGCCTACTTGAATACGATATAATATCCTTCCTTGTGTTGTGTTTTGTGTTTGTGTGTGTACACTGTGTACATAAAGCTATAATAATATTTTAGGTATGTATTTTTATACTCTCAAGCACACAAGATTCTTGGAAAAGATGATACTAAAAAATGGATGTTTCATATAAAAAAAATTGTTGTCTTGTTTGATACCACGTATTTTTTCTACTACTCCTACTTAAATGGATAAAGTTGGATTGGATTATTATTGTGATGCTACTGCTATTATTATTATTACTACTACTGCTACACTGCATTGCACTGCTGCTGCTGTTGGCGTATTTAGCAGCTGAAATCTCTCTCTCTCTCTCTCAGGTCTTTATTATTATTATATATTTTTTCATGAGGCACCGAATGGCAGTTATTATTGCTATTATTCTTTCTGTGTGCTGCTGCTGCTGGTACGATTACGACTTTTTTTTGCGGTTTTATTTTTTAATAATACTCTGGTTTTTGTTTTAATTTCTCATTTTTTTTGTATCTTGATACGTTTCCTTTCTGTTTTTGGTCCGGGATTGATGATGATAATAATGGCAAATAATTATTATATAAGCATCCACCCCTCTTTAACATTCATGGTTATCAGGGTAATTAATGCCTTGTCTCAAGTGAAACACCAAAAAAAAATATATATGAGCAAGAGAAAAAATGAGACTAGGTGCTCCTTTGTAGTGATAATAGTAGTGCTGCTGCTGCTGCTACGGCTTGGGTGTAAGTTTTAACGTAGGTTCATCATAATGATATCAAAAAGCACACACACACACACACAGCAAGCAGCAACAGCAAAAGTACAACAGAGACTACTTTTTTTTAATGATTACGTGATCTCTCCCTCCGTCTTTTGACCAGTACTTATTAAACATTATTGCACTTTCATACTCTACTTGTCCTTCTTCTTCTCCTTCTCTTCTTTTTTTGTGAACATTTAGAATCGTAAAAAAAGACTGAGAGGGAGAAGTGAACTAATATGAATGTGATACCTACACAATTTTATACAACTGGTGTAATAATAAGTAATAATATCACTTCAAAGATCAGTCCAGTATCTTGAGATGCTAACGAGCATTATACACACTACACACACACACACACACATTCTATCTCTCTCTCTCTCTCTTTCGCTATCTGATAATTATAATAATGCTTATTTTGTACTTCAAAACAAGAAGCTAACCAGCGTAGCAGCAGCAGCAGCACCATCACAAAAAGAAGAAGAAGCACCTCTCAGTATTTTTTATATATTTTTTTTGGTCCGCCAGTCATTTCATTTCACAGACCGAACAAACTGCTTTTTATGTCATTATTTTTTTTTCTCAGCGTAATTTGGGCGGACTGCTTCAAGTCATAATTAAGCAAGTTCACGTAATAATTTCTGTGACATGTAAAATTTCATCCGCTCCTTGTTTTTTTCTGTTTTTTATGTGTTCTGTACACGGATGCATGTGGTGATCATGTATTCTCGCACCCTTTACTACTCAAATTTTTTTTTGTGTATATGTATATATTTTTTTGTTTCTTTTCTCTCTCTATCTCTCTCAAACGTTATCTCTTTGATAGTAGCAGCAGCAACAGCAGCAGTAGTGCTCATGATAATCTAACTACATACTACACTACTGCGGTGTGTGTTGGTGGTGGTGGTGTGGTACCTAAGCTAAGTAATAATGCTCACATGCCATTTTCGTTAATCATATCCATCCACTAAATATAATAGTGCAGTAGAAGTAATGTAATCAGTATATACCTAGTGGGTACATATATATATATATAGTGGCAGTGCGGAAACTCATATTTACTCCCGCTGTTGTTTTCAGAAGCAGCATGACCTCTCTTACTGTTTTTTATTTTATTTTTATATATATTTTATTTTTTGATGATAAAAGAGAAGGGTTCCAGACCAAAAACACAGACACAGAGGTTTTTAATTTCACATATTATTTTTCATATTTTTTTTATTATTATTTTGTGTTTTTGATAATAATGTTTTTCACTCTTTTCGATTGCATACCACACATTATTGTATTATTATTTTTCTTGCCTACTCTTTTTTTAGCAGTTAAGGGGATTTTTTTATTTATATTATGTATATTTTTCACCAAGAGATTTTCAAGAGTAAAAAAAATTAACGCATCGTGCATCATACACACACATGCATGCATGCATGCAGATGTACTCACTATTTATTAACAAATAACAGCAGGATTGTTTTTGATGA
>JAHZNC010001480.1:0-32415 GCA_027744095.1 Zhuqinia jingwanae
TTTTTTTTGATGGAATACAAGGCAGCTGGACTGACCTGTGACTTTGTACCGTACTGCGTAACAATAATAATTCTACTAATTAGTGCGTGCGTGGGAGGAGGAAAAGAAAACGGACTTACAAATTAGCCCTTTACAAAACGATTCATTATTTATATAATAAACTGCACAAGTATCAAAAACAATGCATACATACGTGAGCGTACCACACAATACAAAAAGGAACCGTTTGAAAGAAATATAAACGAATTTATTCAAAGCGTTTTTGAGAAATAACGGCAAAATAATAATAATAATAAAAAGTGCATTTGATCTCTGCTTGATATGATACCTAATTTGATACTTGACAAAATATAGTGACAAATTGACAACAACAAATTTGTATAAGTTTTTAGATACTTTTTCAGATAAAACTTTAGATAAAACTCTCGGATTGTCTTTGTCTCAAGAATAATACAAAAATTCATACAAAAAATGAAAGTTTTGTGTGTTTAACAAAATACTTTGAAGGTGCTCTACTTTTTTAAGAATAATACAAAAATAATAATAACTAGATTATTACAATGTGGAACAGAATAATTGTAAGAATTACAAGAAAAGCAAGTAGATAAAGCAACTAAACTATACCTTCTTAATTTTCTCAAGATGAACACTCATTTATTAGCAGGGATTTTGTGCTGCGCTAATTATGTAATTTTACTTTGTATTTCTATTGTTAGATTTCTATTTTGCATTGCAAAATGCTCGACAATTAAATTAAATTGTTATTCTTTCTTTTTAAATCATTCGCGTACTCTACCATTGATTGACTATGCAAGGTACGATTGAATTATGGAATGCATCTTATATCTGTCATAATAATTATACTACAGTTTAAATTGAATTTAAACTTGAACTAATACTATTATTATAATAACTTGTATCTTTAAAATATAATATTCAAGATGAATCAATATATATATTATATTACAGACTTGCAACTTCTGTTTGCAACATAACATGTAATAAAATAAGAAAATAATATTGTAACTAATAATTATTAATAATTGCATATTACAACGTGTCCTTCGATGTACCTGATTGAAAAACAAAACAAGAACAGCAACGTCTCATTTATTTAAAAAAAAATATATATAACTATTACGTATTCAATATACTGGTAGCAAATAATATTTTCATTTTTTTTTTGGGATAATTTTTTGAATGAATTTCTTCTGAGGAGAAAAAGTTTGTTAAATAAATAATTATAATAATAATAATGTCTACTGTGTACTTGATTTGATACTTGTCTTCATTGCGACGGTGGAGGATTCCTCGTCGTCAGTAAATCTGTTAATACGATAATATGAACATTAGACCAATTCTTTTGTTTTAAATGATTGCGGTTAAGTTTTCATAAAAAACATACAAATTATACTATAATATGGTAGCTGACTTTTTAGAGGAAATTGTTATGGCTATCTATCTAATAAACCTATACTGCCATGGCAACACAACACTGTTGATTTATATATATAGCTACATATATATACATATTAATAAATGAAAATAAACGTTTCGATAGAAAATCCAAGTTTTTTTCTTCTAAAACTGGATATGACAAGAAAGTTAAATAATGTTATGTAAAATTATATAACTACAATAATAATAGTTGATTTTTTTTTGTTATTTGACAGTCTTCTAATTTAATTTATATGTTGATGAGAGAGAGAGAGTGGAATGTGAAAATTTGTTACAGTTTGTTATAATAATATTTATAAACCTTGTTTTTCTTAAATACTGAAAAAAAATAAAGTAGGTCATGTTAGTTAACTCTTTGAGGGTGAAAGTTGTGTTTAAAAAAATAAATGAAATGATGGTTTAAAAGCATTTCTCTGCTATTCTCTATAATTCTATATGATTATTCTATGGTTAGTGCACATTAATATTAATTATATTATTGATTGTGTATAGTATAATGATATAAAAATCAACTGCAACACTGCTAATAATTTGAAAAGCATATGTTACATATACCATATATATATCTTATAATGATGATGATAAATGATTCCTAAACGATGAAGCGTTATATATAAATAAAAATGATAACTTTAATTTAAAAAAGTTCTGCGCGTTCCATGGACATGTAAAATTTAAAATCAGTATAATTTATTATTCATATGTATAATATAATATTCATATTATCATAATCATATAAACAATATTATCATCACACCATCAATGGACTCGATCATCAATATTTGCAAATCATTTTTTTTTATTCACATCATCAAAAAACAAAACGATAATTTGTTAAAGATTTTGTTTGCTTTTTTTTGTGTGAAGAATATAAAGAAACCATCACCGAGTATTATTTTTACTTATTGTAATTGCAGTTTTTACATGACTTGCTACATTTTCACATCTACTACGTATGTATTATTATTAAAGAGTAACTTAACGTAGAATTTTTCATGATAAGATTAATAAATGCTGGCCATTTACTTAAACTGAAATACGTGATATTTCATTTCTATTAACTTTAATGAAATAATAAACAACTAAATAAGGTATTTGTCAAATTAATTATAATGCTTCCAAATATTATATCGCCGACAATTTCAAATTTTGTTTGGGCAATATGACGTTACGTAAACAAAAAATAATTCTTTTTTACACGAGTTCATTAAATCATAACATAAATGACAAATGAATTAAATTACTATTAACTAACTAATAATTAGTTTGAAATTTACAGTAGTTATTATTATAATAATAATTATGGCCTTCAGGCGTTTTTCAAACATCCATTCCTACAAAAACAAAAAAAAACATCAAAACAAACGCCGCATTTTGAATATATATAAATACAATCATATCCATTCTACATAATTTAGTAGAATAAACTCAAATAACGCAACTTATCATCATAAAGCGAAAATTGACTTTTTTAATACAAATTATATAATTATAATTAGTAGATCATTAAATTTATAAGTCGACTACAACAAAAGTGAAAAAATCAGATTTGTTTATCATTTTCTGGTTTAAAGCACCGCTTCTTTTTTGTTCATTTATCATTAATAGCTAAACTCTTGATAAATTCTTAACATGACATAGTAAATAATTGTAGTTACCTTAAGAAGTTCGAAATTTCTAATTTTTAGCACTATTACACTGCTAATGCTACACAAATGCAGTATTTAAATGCATTCTTTCAAAGTGTTTTCTCTCTCTTGACCTTTTTGAATATTATGCAATGGAAATGATTGGACCGAATTCACTGAGTTGAATTTCCTTGGACTGAACTACTCTGAACACTACTGGGAGGTTCAGGCTCAGTGATGGTCTGAACTTGTTCATCTGACTTCAACTTATCAGAATCTTCAATCGTCCCACCTTCCACAACTTTTAGAGCATCACCAGTTTTTTCCGACGAGAGTGTAGTTACTTCGCCTTCAGTCGTTTGATCCGGTCCTGTTTCGTTCGTAGTTTCTTTCACAGTTTCCTTTTCAGTCTCTACTTCTGTTTCAGTATTCTCGGCAGCAGCAACCTCTGCTTTCTCCATCTTTTGCACTATGTTTAAAGTCGCATCCCCGCCCTCTACTTTACTTTCAACACCACCACCACTGGTGACAGTCCCACCGACGTCAATAATTGGACCTTCATCTCCTTCATCGACCACATCATCCTCCTCTTCACTCTCCATAGTCATTCCTTGATTGGCTGACAACAATCCTCGGAGCAAATTATCAATTGTGGCAAGTAAAATGGTGATCAAGTCTTGAGTAATGAAACTTCTTTGTGTCTCCGCGTCTGGTAACATTGCATGTTCATTCACAACAGGTGATGGGGAGGAAGAGGAGGTGGTTGAGGATGATGACGATGCCGAAGATTGTAGTTTTTCGTCCTTTGACGATGCTCCAGCTCCTGATGTGGATGATCCATCTTTATTGGCATCTCCTCCTGTATTACCAGCTTTGCCGCTGCTTCTATTATCCAACTTTCGTTTTTTCGAGGGTACACCTTCCGGAGAAGCCATACCCTGGCGTTGTTGACGACTTACTGACTCTCGGACTCTCTTCTGCATTACAGTTTCCAGATAAACTTGGAATTTCCTGAGAGTCTTCTGCAGATAAGGAACTGATGGCGCTGGAGCGGGTAAGGGATTTTTGCATGGGCCTTTCTGCTGGCATGTTGGGACGTAGAACAAGGTAAGTGCTTTCAAATCTCCTAGAATTCCTATAGCGTGCGTTTCAATGTCCATTACTTGTTTAGCCATCAAGCTCTCCATGTCCATCACAATGGTCAGTAGGACTTTACACATTTGGTCGGTTGTTCCGACTTGTTCAAATACCTAAAGCAACAAGTAAAAAGTAACAATAAAATCCATTTTCATTTTCAGATGTTATAAGCTCACATTTTCGTATTTCTTCAACTCACTTTAGGTAAAAACGTAGCAAGAAAGTTAAAAATCATTATATTTGTGAGACAAGCCCTCTCTTCCAGCATGACAAGTTCGACGTAATCCGTAAAATAATTGGTATTGACTAGCATCGTAATATATTTCCGGTCTAGGCTCGGAGTATTGTGCACCTCCAACCAGAGCTTGGGAAAGTGAACAAAATGGAGAGGGGCAGCCTCGTATCCCACCATCGCACTCAGAGTAATCAGCTCTTGAGTGACATATTCTCGCATAAATGCCACTCGGCACATTAGATCTATAAACATGTGGTACTGGCTATAAAAGTCATGGAGTTGACGATCGTATTCCTCGTCCAATCCCTAAAAAAGTTTTTAAAAAAGAAAAAAAAATTCTGGTTATTTTAAATATCAATTTAGCAATCTGACGAAAGTTTTTTTTAAATGATAATACATACTTTGGCAGTTTCCTGTCCCAAATGAGGAAATGCCATCTGGAGCATTGGTCTAGGCGGTCTGACTGATGACTTGACCGAGACGTGACTGTGATGGTGGTGTGAGGCAGATCTCTTGGGAAAGTACGGCCCAAGTGGTGGTCCCATCCCAGACGTTTGTGCATCCTGACAAGCCGAATGACAGTGAACCATCAAAGGTACAAGAGTTCGTAATGTGTCCAACGGCATTGTATACAGGAACTCAATCAAGCAATCTAAAAAAATATTCATGTTTCAAATATTAGTTAGCTTCCTGTTTTTAGAAGGTCGGATAATAACTTGTAGAAATTTAAAACATCCCCTTCTTACCAATCGCAGCATTTCTCAGGTCCCCATGATTATACGTATTGAGTAGAGTAGCCAACTTGCTCAGAATATTTGGCCACTCTTTAGAATTCAAAATGAAACGGTGAATTTGGATATCAGGAATATTACACATCGGAATGCCCCCATGAACTAAGTCTTTGGGACGGAAGGTACGTAGAATTTCAGTTAACACTGAGAGAAGCTCAACAATTTCAGCTACAACGTGACAGGCAGTCGCCTCATGATGCATGGTATGGAGCACATGTAACGCTTCGAATATCAAGCTCAATCCGTTATTTGCCACGACAAAAATCCGATCTTCCACAGTTTCAATGAGAATCCGGAAGGCAGATATCATGGTAGCCCAGTTGGAGCGACCATCCAGTATTTGCAGGTAAAGTTGGAGGGTTCCCCGTTTGAAATGGTTGATTTCTATAATTTCTTGCTCATTTGTTTCAGTGGATTTGCTGACGAAAATTTGCATCATTTTGAATAATTCTTCAACAGCCTGGAAATATGTAATGATAATTAAGCATAAGCATAATTAATAATAATTTCCCTGTTTTCAGTTGGTCATTTAAAAAAAAATATTATTTTTGGTTTGAAAACTTACGGCATTGTACTGAGTTGGAAATGGACTGATATTTTTGAAAGCCCAATTGATATTTTGATGTCTTGCCAAGTGTAGCGCAAAAGCCCTCGAACTCTGACAACACATTCTTAATATGGCATAGTAAGCTGGCAACATATTCCTGTTGAACATGACCACTTCCTGATCCTCATGATCTGCGAGAATGTAATTGAATCCGATTTGCTTCACAACCACTGGATTACAAATGATTTTTTGAATATTTTCTGGACAATCTAAGCAAACATGATGCCAAAAGGTGAGAAGAGCTTGTTTGTTGTGGTGGCAAGGGATACTTGGCTCAGACAGTTTCGGGTGGAACAGGTTCCAGAGGTCCAAAAAGTAAGCACCAAACTGCAAGAAATGCCGTTTAAAATTAATAATAAACAAGCTCAAATTTTTGTATGTAGTTACATATTATGCTATAGTTGTTTTGTTGACATACCATAAGCTTTTCCACTTTGGAAATGGTAAAATAAGTAAGTACGGCAAAATACGCAGTCAGTTTCGATGTTCCATGCGTCGAGATATCAGTATAATGCTTGGCAGGTTTTAGCAAATTCAGAAGTCGCATATAAATCTCGTGCATGATCATCAGCGCATCCGGTGGTAAAACAATCATTTCACCTCGGGGATGATGCCCCATGTAGAATTTTGTACTGCGATAACCCTGTCGAAATTGAGCGTGCGGCACGAGAGAAACTAGAAGGGAAGCGGCAGCGTTTCTCACGCGCTGATTTGTGTGTGCAATAAGAAAGTGTTCTACCCAAGTGTCCATACTCTGCAGGCACCACTGGTGAACTATCTTGTTACGGGGAACTTGGGCGCTCAACCATTCCAGTGTGGGGTAAGCGCAGATGTCGGCGACATCCAATATTCTGTTGAGAATGAGTTCCGTAAATTTGGGCATTCCAGGTGGACCGGATACAAGCTCCGCCAAAAGGTTCAACACCTTGAAATATGGCTGGCAAATCTAAAAATATTTTTTATTTAATAAATAAAATAGATTCATGTTTTTTTTGTTTTTTTGTTGTAAAAGGTACCGTAAAAAAGAAATCACAAGTCTACAATTATTCTTACATCAGGATGCTTTTGTATGGTTTGGAAAATACTCGAAACAATACTTTCAGCCAACTTATCATCCCACCGACACAACGAAAAGATCAGATTCCTAGTGCTTGTAAAATTGAAAATCACAAGTCTACAATAATTCTTACATCAGGATGCTTTTGTATGGTTTGGAAAATACTCGAAACAATACTTTCAGCCAACTTATCATCCCACCGACACAACGAAAAGATCAGATTCCTAGTGCTTGTAAAATTGATTCCATCTCGAATTTGTTGCAGAATGAAGGAAAATGTTTTCCCACCGCCTGTAAGCGCCATCATATCATTTGCCGATAATCGCAAGCTATTTGACTCATCCCGGGATTTCTCGACGAGTGTAGCTACTAAAGCAATCATCTTCTCAAGAGACACCACCCTATTCTTTTCAGTGGGAATAGAGACTATTTCGTCGTCATCTTCTTCCTCGTCTGTGGCATGTTCTGTGGATTCATCCCGTTTATTTCCCAGATAAAAACCTACCATTTTGGAAATTGCTTGCATGTTTATTAAAAAGAGACATTCTTCATCTCCCATTTTGCTAAAATCGTGCAGCATGGTAAAGTACTCGGTCAAGTGCTTTAAATGGGATTTTGCACCATTTTCAAGCTGTAATTTAAAAACAAAATCACAATAATTTTAAATACAAATGCAGATTGTATCTTGAATTTGTGCATAACCAAATATTTAGAAAACAAACTTACCAGTGATAATAATGACTTTACAAATCTGGTAACACAAGAATAATTCCCAAACTCGTCCAAATTCACGTCATCCGGATGATCTGACTGCTGTCCCTCGGGAATTTTCAAATATAAATGCACATGTCTTGGCCTCAGTTGTTGTATCACATGGAAGCACAGTCTATGGAACATTTGCCTCACAATTTGATTTGGACATTTTAAAAATATTTTCACTGGCCAAAAAGCTGTTTCTGCCATGTGATCTAATAGCCAAGCCGCTGCCGGCTGGCTCGCTACCAACGGCTTTGTAATCATTTCTACCCACTGCATCATCGTAGGTTTCTCTTTAGCGTGAATGTAAGTTTCCAAGAAAAATGTTACGCTGAGCTTAGCCGCTAGCAGCATGACATCCTCCTGACTAGGCACCAAACTATGAGGTATCTGTCCGCACACGTGGCTCATAAAGTTGAAGTAGGTATGTTCAAAAATGTTTTTGTCCCGCAGAAATTGTGTGTTATCATGCCAAATCCAGTCTTCCAATTCCTTATTCAACTCGATAGTCGGTTGCACAGGTACCACTTGAGAGGCAGCTGCTGCTGCAGCAGCCATCGCGGCAGGCAAATTACCCATTGGTAGCTGCCCCATTCCCATCATCATTGGCAAAAAACCTCCACCACCGTACTTCATCGCCGCAGAGCTACCTCCGGGTAAACATGGTAGCATTTGGGATGCCGCTAACAATGCCATTTGATTCTGTTGACTACTTTCTCCTCCTACACCTGTAGCGCCTTGAGCAGTACTACCCGGTAAAGGAGGACATTGCTCGTAAAACAACATATACGCTGAGTTGGTCTTCTCAAAGCTAAAATCCATGAATTTGTCGGTCACGGAATCATAAGTCTTTGTACTCATTTCTCCTCCAAAGCATTCTGCTGCCAGTTGATTGGGGTCGAATGGCTTCACTTCAGCATCATTGAATAAGTACCACTTGTCCCTGTTGTAAGGGCTTCGATCTCTGATAAAAGAGTAATAGTGACCTCCATCTGCCGTTCCCGTGTGCACCGTTACACCAATCAGTTCATACAAGTAGTAGTCCTCTTCAGGAGCGTATGTCTCTTCAGCAGTAGGACTACTATGTTCTGATGACGAAGATGACTCTGCATCTTTATCTTCTCCTTTCTTATCAGCATCTTCCTCCTTGTCCTTTTGCATCTGTTCTGCTTGCTCCTTCTTCTTTTTCAAGGGATTATGCTTCATCACCACAGTCATCACGGAAAGGAGCCCCACCAAACCATCATCACAAATTGTGTTGTGTCTCGCCTCCAAATATTCTCTGTTCAAAATAGCTTCGCTCAAAGTTATTCCAAGTTCGTGTAGATCGACAGGGTTTTCCGTTTTGCTTGCGTCCAGGGAATCTATGAGTCTTCCAAGCAGCCAAAAGTAGTCCCGACATGCAGGCCCGTAAGAATCTTTGGGCTCATCAATGTAAGGATGTAGTGGAATATCGAGCTTAAAACTGGGTTTTATAGAAAGTGAAGCCGGAAGACATTTCAAAAGATGACTTATTAATTCAGGGCTATAAGCAGACCCCGTCTTGCCATCAGTAGAGACACCCAAGCACAGTCTGTAAAGTCCAATGCAAGCTTCCTTTCTTACTGAAGGTTCAGGATCCTCCAATACCAAACGTCGGAGCCAAACAGGAAAATCCTTTTGCAGGTACAGAGCAGAGCGAACGCGATCACAGGAAAATGCCCAACAGACGAGCATGGCCATGGCGTAATGGACAACTTGAGCTCTTCCCCAGAATCCGGTTTTGTAGTGATTGGGGTCTCTGGGAAGGGAACATGCTTGGAGAATATTGGTCAAGCGGGTCATTACCATTCCACTTTCCTCCATCATGGATAACATTGTATCGTTTAGTCTCGGAATTGGCGTTTTTTCAGTTGAGATCTTTCGCCGTTTATTACTACTACCCCCACTACCATTACTCATTCTTTTTTTGTTAGGGGTTCCACCTTCATTCACATCATACAGTTGATCACTTAAACATTCAGAGTCGTCGCTGACCACTCCCAAGAAGCACAAAATTTTGAGGAGGCTAGCCAAGCAGTCTTGTTTCCATTCACTCCAGTCTCCATTTTGTATAGTTTCCAACTGACCAGAAGAAAATATTTCAAAAAGATGGCGAAGGCCACCACATTCCACAAACTGTTGACGCCAGGATATCACTGCAGGACCTTCACCCCCCGAAGAATCCTTTTGTTTGGGAGGGGTAATTTTTACAAGAGCTTCGACGATGTATAGAGAGTACATTAGTTTTTGAGGGGAATGGGGATCCAAGAGATTACGAAGAGTTGCGCTGTCCGCACCGGCAATATTTGTGAAACCTTCGTTGATGGATGGGTTTGTTGGGAGGAGCATCAAAATGTCCCAGACTCGGCGAGAAAGAACTTGTGCTTTGGTGTTTGGAACAAAACCCTGTAAATAAATGCCACCAAAAAAAAAATTGGTTTTAACTTTGATTCTCTTAAATTTAATAGCGTAAAACGTATGATAATTATTTATAGGTTTTGGTTTTAATATGATTCTGTTAATTAAACTTACCACATTCCTATCCGAAACCTTAATGGATGATAATGTCTGCATCAAACTGAACAACTGTTCAAAGTACTGTGGTTGCAATAATAAAGTTACGGGTAGTTTATCTCTTGGCGGCGGTGGCAAACTTGAAGAGTACTCCAATCCAGGATGATGATCTCCACTCGCACCCCTTTTCTTTTGAGGTCGAGAAGCTCCCATTGACACGTAAACCAACTGTAGATCTTTCACTGGAACTTCACTCAAACACTTTTCATCATACTCTGCCGACAACTCAATTCCTTGAGTAATCATTCTAATGGGACCTTCCGTTAAAAGTGATCCCAAAACTGGTGTCGCTGAAGATCCACCAGCACTGCAACGTTCCAAAGCCAAATTTGTTTGCACAGTTTCCCACCATTTTGCAACTTCAGCCCGTAAATCTGCTACGTAGTCAGAAGATAATAGTTCCAAAGTGACCTTCTCATGGTATCCAGCAGGTTGAATTACAACTCGAATAGGAACTGCACCCTTTTCACCCACCAACTGGGCGTGACTCCCAACACCCCTCCCCTCCAATAACCACTTTCGCAGATGGTACGCGTACCTCCTTCTAAACGTTTCCAAGTGGGTTTTCAAAAGGACAAGAGCTCTTTGAATTTTCAACAGAAGACCTTCATCATCAGTACATTCGCTTTGGAGAGTCAGGAGCTCCTCTGTGGCTTCCACCAAATGACTCATGCATCTTCGCACAAATTCCTCCTCCTTTTCCAGCTGCCGACTAATGTAGTACCCGTTTAGATATTGAATAGCTGTCATGCTTACATCAGTGCTGTTGGCACACAAGGCTATTCGCCAGAGATAGTCCATGCTTGCCGTTGAAGTTTCGACGTCTTGAAGAATGCCCGAAATTCTTGTCATGCTACACAGTTGTTGGAAAAGGGTAAGTGCTTGCATAGTTATGGTAGTGGGGGGAAGGGAAGGAATTTTCCTGACAAGGATGTATCGAAACGCCTCAGGAGAAAGGGCATGTTGTTCTCGGATTCTTACTTGGCCTGTGAGCCAGATAAATAGGTCGTCGGAACAACGAGCATCAGTGGCGAGGCTTTCCCACAATTGATCTACTTGTTCCAGACTTAATCTATAATTTAAAAAACCAGGTTTTCTAAAATTTAACAATAGTATTAACATTAAGTTCCTTGGAATTAAGGGCAATGAATATATTACCTGAAATCATCCGGTGACGTCAAAATAGAAAATAGCACTGACAAAAACTCCAACCTGACCTGCACATGAACGTGATAGGGAAACGGTGACTGTGCACTTTTGTCTGATTTTTTGAACTCTTGCAAATTGGTAAAAAACTTTTGAAGCAGTTGATGCTCCTTGTCAGCCCACAGAGTAACCTGATGAATTTCAGCTGCCGCCGCAGCAGCAGCAGAATGCGATGTGTGATGAGTAAGTCTCAATGGCTGGAAGGATGTCAACAACTTGGGCAACAGCCTCAACGACACAACAACACTCTTATTCTTCACCAAATTATCAAGACATCCCTCAATAAACTTAAATCGAATAAATTTGTCCGTACTGAAACAAAGCAAATTTGTCAGAGCTTTCTGAGCTTCAATTGCTAGCCCATCTGATAGCTGAACAATTTTATCGTCTTGCACTAAATCCCACAACAGCGTTTGACCGGGCTGACACACGTTCTCAATTTGAAAGTTGAAAATGTTTCCAGCAGGATTACCCGGTCCATTTCTACCTTGATTGAAGTTTCTTTTCCTGTGATTAAATCTGCGCATGGATCTGGGTCCAAACATCAGCCCCCCAGCGGCAAGGCGTGCTTGATGTTGGTGATGAGCACTACTGCGAGCTCCAGGTGGAATTCCACCTCCACCAGCGGCCACCATCTCTACCAATTGGTTTTGCGTCAGAGATTGCATCAGTGAGTCCTCATCGCAATTAGAGTCTTCTCCATCAAAATCCGCCATGTTCTTTTCCGACTTGTTACTCATGCGTGATGAGTAGCTACCATCACTGCCGTCCAAATTATCTGGAGGGCTTACATAGTCTTGGAACATGGACGACGCATCCGTCATCTGTACCAAATTTCCTAGCTGACTAATAACCACATTAGGTTCCAATGGGTCCGGTTCAATGGGCCCTTCAATCGGAATATTTTCTAGAGGTATAATAGGTCCTGGTGCAGGTGTAGGAGGAATGTCCTCTTTATTAGGTCCTCCTCCTCCTCCCTGTGGAGATGTATCACCTCCAGAAAACAATTTTTTAGGAGTTATGCCATTGCCCTCTCCATTGCCACCACTACCACTCCGTTTTTTCGGACTCAGAGTGCATTTTTTCCGACGAAGTACTTTTCTTCGACCCTTTCTTGCTGCTAGTGGTGCACAATCCTCGTTTCCAGAACGTTCTGCATCCGCGTCAGAATCACTATGTGTTTCAATGTTTGCCGGGGCAGTAGGAGGAAATGATCCACTTACGGGAATTGTGTCAGGATCCTCATCGCTATCACCGTTGCTACTCAAAGATTCGTCTGAGGAGGTTGGTATTACTTTACAAAGGTATGAAGAAGTCTTATACATTCGTTTGTCAGAACCGCCTTTAGAACCAGAGTCTCGCGGTGAACCAGGCTTAAACGAAAGAAAACGAAAAATAGTTATCCTTAAAAAATGCTCTTTTTTTTATAGATTGGATACATTAATAATAATTCTGTTTTCATTTCATCTCTTTTACCTGTATTTCATCATCTGAATGACTAGCATCAACACTGACAGAATTCTCACTAGAACTAATTTCTACTCCGCCATTTCCACCGCCACTGTAGCGCAGCCTTCTTTGGTTCTTGCGTGATGGACCAATCCCTCCGGCTCCACCTAAACCTGTCATGGAAGGGATTTGGGTCAACGGATTGGTGGAGTTGGTCCATATGAATTTCAGTAATGCAGAGGCCAGGTACAAACTCTGCAGAGTAAATATAAATTTCATCAATTGACATTCTTCATTAATTCAAACATTTTCATTTTACCAAAAAAAAAAAAAAATGATCAACTTACTTGCTCCGTATGATCCTTAGGTTCTAACTTTTTTAGTAAATTATGTAGGTGAAGCACCGGACCATACTCCAAGTGAGAAATCAAAGTTGTTACAAGATCATAAACTTGCTTTGAACAATGCTTCAGCTGTGCAGCTTGCCAAATAATATCTATATGCTCATTTGTGACTCGTGCCTCCATCGCCAAAAAGGTGAGAATAGGATGGGACTGCTTAATCACCTCCACATGAAGATTGGGTCCAAAAATATGCTGAATTAATTGATTATCTTGTAGCCATTTGCACAACTGTTGATCCAACACCTCCGAATCGATTATGTGTTCCGAGTTGACCAACTCATTAAACAAATTGATATAACTGTTAATTTGGTTGACGCCGGCAAGTCTCATGGTAAGTGTGGGACTTAGAAAATATTTAAATGCCAAGTCAAGTCCATCTTTGTCAAACGAAATGTGAGCATCCACTGGCTCCTTTACAGCACTCCAAATGAATTCTGTCATGTTCCTCAGCGAATTGGCATTTTTCATGTCCGTATCCACTATTTTGCACAGGTATGACATCACATACGAACGGAATGGAACATAATACTTGAGAAGGGACTGGAAATTGAGCCAAGTTTTGAGATTCGTGGCGAGGCAAACTAAAATGTTTACCCTTTGGATTGGCATTGTATCTGGTATTTGTCCGGATACACTGAGGGAAAGTGCGTCAATTCCAGCTGTGCGACAGAAAAGAGAAACGTTCCGGAACAGGTATGGCGACGCATCCGGCTCGTTGATGTCACAAAATATACTTAGAAACTGGATTTCCTGCGGTGTTAACAGCATATCTTGATCCACATGATGGGCTTGGGATTTTAACTGCATTGTGTGCTGTTTGTATGCCACGTAAGTTGGAAAGCTGTTTAGAAAAAGTTTAGATACAAAGTGGAGCAGCTTATCTTTATCCTCCACGTCCCACAAGGGACGTGGAGTGGGCGGGGTAGGAGAAGTGTTTTGTTTAGTAGCAGCCACCTTTTCCTCTTCTACTTCTTCCTGTTTTGATGACTCTGATGATGACTTTTCTTGTTTTGACACTAATGCTGAGGATGCAGAATCATTTTCTTCTTTGGCTCCGGAGAGTGTAGACTCAACATCCACTTCCATTCGTTCATCTGCAGAAGAGGATGACATATTTTCTGTACCTGTTCTTCCATCACCACCACCACCACTCGTATTTGCACCGGATGAGGGTGATGATGAGGTAGCGGCTTGGATGGTAGGTATTAAAGATAGATGAGGTATATTTTTTAGGATTTCGACTGCGACTAGTATAAGGACTTGCAGAGCCCAGTTGAAACGCTCAAAGTTTTTCACCTCCCGAAAACAACAGGAACACTGTCGCTGGGTCCAGGATTGCAAGTATAAAAATATCGTTTCTATTTCTTCTCGGGTAATTGCCACGTCACAGATTTGGTTTAGCTGGCTCCTCTTACGATCATCTGAAACGAACAATAAAATATATTTTTTACAATTCGTTAATTGGTACTAATCAATCATAATACAATTTACCAAATAAATATGCTAACTTACATGACTGGAGCAAAGACGTAAAGTCCATGCAACAGTCACAGATCTTGCCATTTCCCATGATTGACAATAAATTCTCGTAAAAAGGACGATGGGGTTGGGGTGGAGGGAGGAAGAAGCTTTAATTGCTAAAACTCCCCTCGAATTACTTATCCCATTTAGATCACTTTCTCCTTCCAGTTTTCAACTTCCAATTTAAAAAATTGCAACAAAAAGTTTGTTCTTTCATTTGAGTATAGTTAGTTATATTACTCCTACACTGACTTGACTTTAAATTATTTGTGTTTTCTTATACAGGAGTGTTTATAAATAAATGTGCAACAGCTTCTCTCCCAAGTAAACTGTCAGATCTTGTCAAATCCCACCAATTCCGGTAGTTTCACCTGCAAAACAAATCAAAGCACCCAAAACATTATTTTCAACGCGAACACACAACTATTGTATATACCTAGTTGACACTTTCTTCCATCAAACGTCAATGCATCTTCTTCCCTAATCATTATCAAATGTGTCACCACCCCCACGAAATTGCCTTTTAACCTGCATTTAATACCTTCAATCAATCACCTTTGTTGTCCATCCAATCACATGTTCCCTGTCAGTTTGTCATAAGTGAATGTTTCTTCAATAACCCATACAAATCCCAATTACTATTCTACTAACCCAAATCATTAAATTTTTTATTGTCAATTATTATCTTTACCTTTTATTTCAATAACTTGAGTGAAGTACTTGTTGTTGTTTTGCAGCGATCATATTTATATCTATCTAAAAATTTGTATTGTACATCATCACATCCATCCATACTATTTTATCACTTCATCCATGTCCGTATATTTTTATCATATATTATTATTTCACCGTCAAACCAACAACAACAACTTACTTGAAGATTATACAAAAAATATATACGACAACACACATACACACACTACTGACAAAAGTATAAAACACACGACAAGATGAAGAAGAATGGGAAAGATTTGAGTTTTTTTGTGACGACGACGAAGAAAAGATGATGATTCTAAATCTACTACATTCTCCCTGATTTCTGCTGTTTATTATACTCCGCTCTCCTCAGTCCGATATTTTTTTCATACACTTTTCCCAAAAAATACTGTCAGTCAAATGAAGTCTTCAGCAGCAGCAGGGCAGATGAAGATGCCGAAGAATTGCTAGACTTTTATTAGAAGAGAGTATCAGTTTCAGTTCAGTCAGCAGCAGCAACAGCAGAGAGATGTCTTGGACTTCGACAATAGTCATAGTCATCATCATCATATCACAACATAACATCACATTATGTAAAGATTTTTGTAAATCTCTTCTTGTTCTCATATATATATTTACAAGCATGCAGAATTGAAGTGTATTTAGCAGTAGTAGTCTACCTTCTTGTTGTTTTTGGCAGATATACCTATTTTAACTTGATCACAAATCCAGCATGTTACAAGTCTGCTCCTACTGCTGGCTGGGAAGAAGAGCGAGTGGATTGGATAAAAGGCTAAAAATTAGTTTAAAAAAAGTACACTACTATAAAGTGTAAAACACTATCCGTTCCGTTGGTACAAATATTATGCGTTGTGTGTATTGTCATTTTCTTGCTGTTGCTGGCCGTGCTACAATAATGATTTTCATTTTCACAGCAGAGAAGAAAATCTACTGACTTAATTGAATTGTTTTTTATATTATTCTATCTTGCATTTTTATTATTACACTACGACGGGTTGGTTGTTTGTTGTTGCTGTTGAGCGAGTGCGTCGGTCAGTGCATGGAGATATGATGATGTGATATTTTGTACACATCATCATTTTTGACTTGATCTCTGTACAACATGCATTTACTTAGTAATCCAACCAAACTAAGTTGTAAGGGTGTAAAACAACATTGCATCGCATGAAATCGGTTGATCGGACCGACGGAAATGGTGTAAAATAAGATAAGGGTTATGAAAGACGAAAAATAGATATTATTCATACACATGTATACGACGTCATAATGTATGGGTATGGGTACACATATTAATATTTTTTCCAATTCAATGTGTATATTGCGTGTACTTAAAAATGCATAAATCTCCAACAACTAGGAACCTTGCCTGCATACCTGCATTTGTCTGTTGTGATGTAAGTACAAGGTTTTTGTAAATGGGTTAAATATGTCAGTCAAAACAGAAAAAACATATCTATTCTCACTTTTGCCTAAATAATTTGTATTCATTTTATATTGCTATGTATCAAATCCGCATCAGCAACAAACCGTTAATTTTTATGATTTGATTCGGATGCCATTTATATTTCATATCCCCTTTGCATGCTTACACACATCAACATCAGCCACCGAACTGGTTCAATTTCAATTTCCCATACGGCACGCGTCCAGTTCTACTGAAGTTCTACTTCATCATATCAAAAAGAGATGAAAAAAACATTGTTTGTACTATGTGCTTCTCTATTTTTTCTGTCTTCCCAATAATAATGTAATGCCCGCTGCTGATCTTTACCATTCCATATTATTTTTCATTCTTTTTGAATGGGCACTTCTGCTGTTGTTTTTCTATTGTTCTCTTTTTTCATTTTCATGTCCCCTTCTCAGTTCAAAATCCAATCTCCTCTCAGGGATTTGGTTATTTAGTTGCACTCGCACTCTATAGATTGATTGTGGGTTTATGTTATTTCATTCAACCTAGGTACTTACCTACATATATTGCAGATGCACATTTTGGACGGAGCTAAAGTAGAACTTGTCCCTTATCCAGCATCTGATCTGATCTGATCGCGTGCCCAGTTCTCAACTGCATAAGTGCGCGTGTAGGGAGGGGATGCTACTCAATTATTCCTTTCCTGCATCCCACCCCACCATAATCACAATAGAATAGTACATAGAACACCTGGACATAAGTTCACTCAACGAAAAAGAATACTCGTTGTCGTTTTACCCTTTTTCTCTTTGTTCCCTGGCCCCGTAACATTTTGTAGTGTAATATTGCACTAAATACTTTCACTGTGTTTAATGTTATGCTCCATTCAAGCACAACGGACAAAAAAGATACGTATGGTGTATATTTATGAATTCATATAACCACCACTCAGCCTGACCGAGATATCACAGTGAATAATGGTCCCTTGATAGAATGTTGATTATGATTATATATGGATACACAAAAAAACATTTGTATTTTGTACTGAAACAAGATTTTTCAATAAATAAAAAAATTTACTCCTCAACTGCTAAGAATAAGAATAATTGTATATATATTATATATTTATATAACTAAATACACTGCATGTCAAATAATGCCAAAACTTCAAACAAGGTACAATTTGGTGTAATTGAGTAAGAGATGAGTTTCGCTTGAAGGTGTGATTTAGAAAATCAGCAGAATTCAAATTCACACTACAAATTAATATATATTATAAATATAACAGTTTGTAAATGTAAAACTTTCAACATACATAAGCATTTTAATTATGATAAAGTATGTATATAGAGTAAAATATTTTTCTTTCTTAATAATCTTTGTAAAAAGTTTACTAGCAATAATGTAATATATTTGCATAATAACAACATTTTCTTTTAATAAATTGTATTAAAGTATACCGTAATTATATGCTGTCAGCATTCACATTAACTTGACTCTCCATTCATATCTTACATTCTCTATTAACTTGTATATATTTCAACAATCAAGTGTTTTATTTTACATAAATGTACCTATAATTTAACTTCCTTGATGGACTTATGTACATATGTTGTATTACGTTCTGTTCAACCAAACTCGACATAGCCAGTCGTCCACAAACTAAATTGAAACGAAATTGTTTGTTGCATTACAAACGATTTCATATAACATAACTAAACTAAATATATATATTTATGAATTTTCTGAACTACACATCACCTTTTGTAGCATAACAGTACTATACACAGCAATTACATAACAATCAATACATTTTAAATCACATTCAGATTACATATTACGTTAATTTTACATGCCAATATACCTAATATACATAGTCTAACAACAACAAACAAAATGAAAACGACACATGCATACAATATAGACGCACAACAAGCTACTTTCCTTTACTTAAGTTACGTTTTGAAAGAGTCTAATATATATAGCAACAACTTATTTGGATGCATCACCATCATTATTCACGTCATCAAGAAAGCGAATATTATTGTGATGATGATGAATTTGGCTGGGAGGCGTTTGAGGGTGATTATGATGATGGGAGTGTTGTTGTCTTCGTCAACTAGCCGCTCGTGTGGCTTCTTGTCTAGCAAGGCGCTCTACATTAAATGTGAAAAGAAATCAATTCAAACTGAACTGAGCAAATTAATGAATAACAATAAATGCAGTTTACATTTCCATCAACAATAATAAAACAGCAAACATTACCTTTTTCTCGCACCCGACGTTTCCATCGCTTAACTTTCCGTTCAAAACTGGCCGCTTCAGTTTTAGTCTTTTGATACTGTTCTTTGAGGTCATTTATTGCTTGAGAAATCATTGAAATCCTTTGTTCTGGATCCTGGACTCCGTCTTTGTAAAGATCAAAATATTTATATATACAATAATTTATCTAAAAGCACATCTTTAAAAAAAATATATATATAAACTTTAAATAATATACTTGTCTGATTGTCGTTTAATGTCTTACTGAGATTCGGAATAAAATTATATCTTCCAGTCTTCGGTGGTTTGCCAAGATTAACTGGCGGTGGGGGCGGCGGCTGTTTGACCTGTCTTTCTTCTCGTTCGCTCATCGACTCCCCATGACGTCCAACTGGAGTAACTTTCCGTCCACTTGATGTACGAATCGTACGTGGTGTGTAGCGCGATTCCTCTGGAGATTTGTTTCTTCTCATGGTCCTTCTTCGTTTATTTTGCGCAGGACTTGGAGAGCGACCCATGCGGCTGCTCTGATTACGGATACGTGTTGAGCCTCTCGTAGAACCGTGCTTGGAATCAGCTACGCACAGGATTACACATAATACAAACATCATGATCACAATCATTCAAACTCAGGATATTCACGAAATAATTTTTGTCTTACCGTCATCAATATGCGTACTTTTAGAACCGACATCACTGTCAATGTCATCGTCTTCATCACTATCTTTGGATTTGCTGCTTCCACCTTCTGGCGTTGGAGACAAACGGCTTGCACTGAAATAATAAATCATTAATTTGTAAGTCTGTTCACATTCAATTAATGATTCATAATAAAAATATTACTTTAATATTTTCTTACTGTCGTCGAGAGCTATTATCGGTACTAATTGTACTTGTTGTCGACGGAGACGATGGTGGGGAATGGTCCCCTCCTTCTGAAAACGAATCACGAAAAGGCAAATCCGCCTCTCTTCCTTCACTCGGAGGTCCCATTGGAGAGTCCACAGATCTCTCCTCCATCAATTTGTTATCATCTTCATCATCATCACAAAACTTTGTGCTTATGTCTTCCAGAACAAATTCTCCATCATCTTCCAATACATCTTCCCCGTATTTTGGCCCCAACACAATCACAGGTTTTCCCGATGAAGATGTCGCAAGTGGAAGTATTGGTGGAGGTGGCGTAGAAGCATGACTGGGTTCTAATGGTGTCTTTGTCTTGTTAACATTATCTACATCCTTTCCCTTCCCCTTCTTTTTCAGTACTGTATCTGTATCTTTCTCATCGTCTGCATCCAGTTTGTCCTCTTGATCTTCTCCAGTTGTCGGGCTTCCAGGAATGATCTCCTCACAGAGTAAACTGTTCTCTTCAGGTTCCCTTGCATCGCTAAACCTTGGAGTTACAGTAACAATAGGTGGAGGCTGGTGATGATGATGCTGCTGCTGCTGCGCAACTTGTTTTGGCTGATGAATAATTTCCAATTTCTTTGCTTCTGCAGTAGCTGCGGTATGAAAGACTATTTGTGCTGAAGCTGGTGCTGGCTTTACCACAATTTCTGGCTCTTTACTGGTTGCACTTCTGTCCTCTAGTTTTACGGGAGTGAAACTAGTACTACGCATACTGCTATTGTAACTAGACACTGCCACAATGTCAGGAGAAATGGATTTCATCACAGTGGTAGTTTTAGTCACTGTAATGGACGGTGGCAAGTCTACAGTGTTCACTGGTTTCAATTCCACAGCGGGAGGATGGTGATGATGATGATGCTGCTGCTGCTGCTGCTGCTGCTGATGATGATGTGTCAGCGGTGGTGCTGTGGTTAAAAGTGATGGACCTCCAACGGAAGATGGTGTCAATGACACAGGCACACTGGTTACCTGTACATTACTGGGTGTAACAGTAATTGGAAGCATGGTTGGTTTCATCAAGTTACTACTGGGCGCAGCAGTAACTAAAACTGATGCTTGTTGAGACGATGGCTGTGGTGTGATGATAGTAGAGGATGATGGAGATTCCATTTGTTGTACGGGCTTTGAAACAATTACTGGTTGCATGGTGGGATGATGATGCTGCTGCTGTTGTTGGTGCTGGAACGGAGCGGGTTTAATTACCACTGGGGCAGCAGGAATGATTATGACGGGATGTTTGGGTATATTTGATTGAGTATGCATTTGATGGGGATGGTGAGGGTGATGATCCAAAATGTGGTGATGAGGAGGACCTGCTTGTGTCGGTGCACCTGCAGGTGCTGCTTTGACAAATGTAACTGCAGGACCTGTGGAAATTCCTTGTCCCGCAATTGAATGTGAAGGTTGGAAGTTTGCCTTGATTGTGATTGGAGGGGGAGGTGGCTGATGCGGGGTGGAAGACTGCTGAGATTCCATGCTGCCTGCTTTACCGATGACAATGGGTGGAGGTGGTGGTTGCGAAATCGAAAGAGGTGGTGTTCCACTACTACATGACATTGAGAACACCTTGTCTTTGTTGAGGCCTTGCTTGTCCGAGGTGGACTCCTTCATAAAACGTTTCATTGGCATTTGTGACTTCGCTGCAGAGGAAGTTGAGGAAGTAATCAACTTCTGCGAGTTAGATCCCATGCTAGCTACAGCTGCAATAGACGCAGCAATGCTTTCTGCTGACGACTTTATAGTCATCGGCAGAATCTGCTTTGTTATGTTCACTGGAGGAGGCGGAGGCTGAGGTGTACCTGAGCTGGTAGCGAATATAACTCCTCCTTGACCTGGATGTCCTTGGAAAATAGTGGACGTTGAAGTAATCACAGTAGTGGGCACAGCAATGGTCGGAGGAGTAGCTGCACCAACGCTTGCAATCGCCGCGTTCATAGCCTCCGAGTTCATTTTCCCCGGCTTGGTTGGCATTCCTGGCGGTCCAATCGTTTTTACCGGTTTTCCGGGAGAATCGATTGGCGGTGGAATTCTCTTCTTCACTGGAGTTTTTCTACCTGGTGTAGGGATCACATTTAGTGAAGAAACAACTGTTGTTGACGACGACGTCAGTGATACAACCACAGGCGGTGGTGGTGGAGCCCCACTTGTTGGCAATGGAGCCAGTGTTTTCACAGGAGTTGTTGCTGACCCTAGTCCCCTTGCCTTTTTCTTTTTTTGTTTAGGCGTGTCAATAGGTGCCGGTGTGATGTTGACTGGCCCTGGTCCAAACATTGGTTTGATAACCGAAGGTGTCCCGATCGTTGTCGTTGTTGAAGGAGCTGTCTTTATAACAATAGGAGGTGGTGGAGGAATCGTAGCTGCAACTTTAAGTGGTTGGGGCACCTGTGTTGTTGATATTTGAGTTGCGTGTATAGGAGGTGGCGGAGCTGCCGAACTATCCAACTTTATAGGTTCTCCTGGTGGTTTGGTAGGAGTCGCCGAAATAATACTAATTGTGGGTATGGATGAAGCAGAGGTTACCTCGACTGTTGACAGTGTAGTTGTGGATTGTTGTACCAAATTCGGGAACAAATCAGCCCTTTTCGGAGCAGGATAAGAAGGAGGTACTGTCACTTTTAAAGATCCTGAACCCACCGTAGCAGCGACAACCGGAGTGAGTTGAACATGCTTATCAGAAACTGTAGTTGAAACAGGTGTTGTTGTTATTGAACTTGAAATTGTAATCACAGGGGGACGAACGCCAGGAGGCGTGTTTAACAATGGTCGAACAGGTTGCTGCTGAAGGAGTATAGGCGGAGGTGGTGACGTCACAAGCGAGGAGGTCGAACATGATAGCAGGGTTGAAGGTGTCGTTGAAGATGAAATCACTGGGGTTAAGGTCACTACTGAAGGAGTTGAAACAATCGGGGGTGGTGCTGAAGAAACCGCAACCAAGGGTGGTGGTGGTGGAGTGGGAGTGAGTACTGAGCTTGGAACCAACACTGGAGGAGATTGCTGTGGCGATGATGTGATGCTGACAAGGGAGACTCTTGATGGTGCAACTGGAGTAGTCTGCTGCTGTAAAGGGGATACCCTTGTAGATGAAGCTCCCAGTTTTGATGAATAAGTAGTGCTGACGAATACTGGCGTGGATGTAGTCACTGCCACCAAGCTAGGCGCAGAGGAAGGAGTTGTTGGTGTAACAACAGGAGGAGGTGCTGGAGATGATAATACGGGCAATGGCGGAGTGCTTTGCTGTTGCAGAGAAACTGAGACCGCAGGACTCGCAGGAGTCTGAGATTGTGAAGGTGCTGTTTGAGCCTGTAGTGTAACTGAAGTACTTGTCACTGCAGGGCTGATAGTAACCACCGACTTTGCTGCTGGGATGATTGCTTGAACTGGAGACGGAGCACGTTTCGGTGTGTCTTTGGAAATAGAAAGTACTGAAGAGCTTGTGACAGTGACAGCGGAAGTTACTTTGACGCTGGGACTACTACTACTGGAAGGTTCACTGGGACTGGGAGATTCTGTTATGACAGCGGTAGGAACAGATTTGTCACTTTCCTTTTCCTTGGAAGAAGTATTCTCTGTCAACTTTTCAATGGCAACAATGGGAACCGGCGATTTTTCCTGTTCTTGAGATAGTTGGAGCTTTGCCACAGCTTCAGCAGAGCTAGAACTTACAACCACCGGACTGCCCTTTTCCTTTTCTTTCTCAACCACTGTAGTACTGGGTCGGGCTGCTGGAGAAAACATTTTTAATTTTGGGGCACTCGGAGTAATGGGTGGAGGAGCTGTATCATCAGAGCCGTCCTCTTGGAACTCGTAAATATCTACTTTAGTTGGTTCCGGAGGTGGAGGAGAACTTCCAATAGCCGCAGACAATGTTGGTGGAGTCGGGGAAGAGACTGATGTCGATGCATTCGGTGACGACTGTTGACTTTTAACCATTTTCTCGATTCCTTTCATTTCCGAACGTATTTGGTTCAGATCAATTACTTGACCGTTGGAACTAGAGCCAGAACCACTAGAAGTGGTGGAATCTTTACTGTCTTCCACAACGGCTTTGGCCCCCGCAGCAGTGTCTTTCGATTTTGTGCTAGTTGTACTACTCGAAGATGCCCCATCCTCCAAATCCACCAATTCTGGTGGCTCCTTTTTCGGAATAACTTTTGTTTTATCATCTGATTTGGCATTATTATCGTCCACAGCAGCTGCAAGAACAGATTTTCTTCCACTCTTTTCAGTTTTTGTTTCAACTTCTCTTGAATCTTTTGGAAATAATGTCTTCTTCTTTTCGTCTGAACCAGAAGCATCTACCCTTTCTGATTTTATAGATTTTCCATCAGAATCACTTGTTTCCGGATCACTATCTGCTTGACTGCTATCCTGTCCAGATTTTTGCCTGGTTCGTCTCCTCTTCGGTGCAGGAACCGCTTGAACCACATCTGTGCTCGTCGATCGTCTTCTTTTGGAACCCATGGTGGGTGTAGTGGGCTGCGCTACTACCGTTTTACTAGCTCCACTTCTCGTGCCACTTGGCGTTGTTGCTGTTGTTGTGGAAGAAGCTGATGTATTACTTGTCGTAGAACTAGAATTTCTTCCTTTTCGCTGCTTTGCACCTGGTCCCTTACCACTTTCTTTGGTTGTTGACGTTGACGTCGACGTCGGTCCTCCTACTACTGCACTCACAGGTTTAGTATCAGTTTCTCCAGACTGTTCTAATTTTAAAGTGATATTTTGAGAGACACGCGCCTTATCAATCCACTCATCGTATCTGTTGTTCCATCCTGTGTAGTGGACAAGAAAAGTTGCACTCTGCTCATTAATATCCACCACCTTTGCTTCGTAAGTTTTCCCTTCGCTTTTTGGGTAGTACACTTGAAGCTTATCTCCAAGTCGAATATCAGTCAGTTTCTTCACAATGCTAGTATCATCGGTGGTATCCACTGGCTTGACTTCATCTTTGGGCTCTTTTTCTTTTTCGTCACTGTCACCGCTTTTGGCACTGTGCCTTTTGTATTTTCCCCTCCCCATACCCTTTTTCACAGTAGACGCAGTGGCAGAGTTGCCGCTTGGAGTCGGAGGCCCGTCTTCTTTCGTTGAGCTTGCTACAGAGGAATCCCTGTCTCTATCTCGGCTGACCGAGGCTTTAGTCTGACGTTTTTTACGGGAAGATACTGACGCTGTACTTGAGGAAGGGGATGCTGCTTCTTCCACCACGGCATCCCTATCTTTTTTGGGTTGGCGACCGCGACTACTTTTCCTTGGTTGCTCATCAACAGGCTCCTTTTTCACTTCAGACGTTTCTGAGCTTGTGTCTCCTGGTGCTGGTGACTCTGCTTCCGGTGAAGAAGATGAACGCTTATCCTTATCATCTTCCTTTTCCTTCTCTTTGTCCTTTTCTTTTTCCTTTTCCTTTTCTTTTTCCTTCTCTTTGTCCTTTTCCTTCTCTTTATCTTTGTCCTTGTCTTTTTTGTCTTTAGTCTCCCGTTTGCTGGAGGACGTTGTGCTACTATCATCGTCATCCCCGCCTTTTTTAGAATCTCTGGTAGATTCCCGACTGGAAGATGGCGTAATTCTTTCTCTAAATATACTTCGGCTGCTGCGGGACTTGCTAGACGAACTAGTTGAACGGGGATTCCAAGTGCAACCCAATTTTCTGTAAAACTCCTCAAAGCTGAAAAGGTACTTTTTATAAGCTTGTTTAACCAAGTTTAATGTTGACGTTGAGGGCATGCTTCCATATCCGAGTTTAATGGTGACATCCTTCCATTGTCCCTGGTTTGTAACTTTGGTGTATCCCGCTTTCCCAGTAACAGTTTTGAAGAGTTTGTGCAGATCTATCTCTTTATTGCAAACTTGAGGCACCTTGTTCATAGGTGTTCCCCTGTCATCCATAAACTTATAGAGTTGAGCAATAAAGCGATCCTTTTCCTCGTTGCGGGGATCATCTTCTGATGCTTCTGAATCCGACTGTTGATCTTCCCCTTCGCCGCTTTCACTTTGCCTGGCATTTCCAAATAAAACTTCGCGATCCCAGTGTGGAGGAAGCTCATTTTTCTCCAGGTACAAGAGCGCCTTTTCAACTGCAGCTCGTAAGACATTTGAGTTGGACTCATACTTGCTCATAGAATCTTTGGTAAATTCCGAAATCTCTTTTTTTGGTACGGTATAATACCTCCCATCTCGGAAAGACCGGACAAGGTAATCTTCCCTTATTTTTATTTTCACAGTTTCTTGAGCTGAAGGGCTCACGACAAGGGCAGGAAACCAAGTGTCTTTTGACTTTTTCTTATCTGAGCTTTCTACACACACAACTTTGCCCATATCTGACTCTTTTTCATGTTTTTTTCTTCCATCTTTCGCTTTTGCTGGGGCTTCATCTTCATCCTCTTCACTAGACTCGTCCTTATCTGCTACACGTCTACGTACACCACGTCTACCCCCTACCACGGGATTACTGAAATGCTCAGGATGTGTAAGCGGCAGTTGGTCCAAAGTTTCACTTTCATTGAAGTGACGACCACTTTTCAAACATAACGCGGAACGACGAAGTGTAGTGATGTCTCCATCGTCAAATACCACCGTATACTGGCTGCAGTCTTGTATTTTATTTATGTTAGCTTCCAAGAACTGATTTCTATCTGGGTGTTTTGCCTCAACAGTGGCACCTATACGGAGAGTTCCCTTGATCTGATCATCGGTCAAGAGGGCACCACCATTTCCAGCTTTAAATGTGACCTAAATAAATAAAAATATCATTAAAACTTGAATATTTATTTATAGCGTAAAATCTTTTGTTTAAATTTTATTCAGAGAATAAAAGCTCACCTTGCATTTGACCACACGAACTACTTTGCGAATTTTTGCCTCACAAAAGGCTCCTTTATATTTGGCACTGACTTCAGTGCCTACCGTTAAATAAGGGGGATCATCAGCCTGCGGGAAGGAACAATAAAGCCAATTTTTGTTGTCACTTCAAAATCATAAATATTCAACATTAACCAAAAACCAACATCAAATGATCGCAATACACTTATTTGCTTACCATTTTTGTTAGGTACTTGTAAAAAATCCTTTTATCTTCTGTCTACATCCTTCTTCTCAAGTTTGATTACCTACCGTACTATATTTCAAAATACCACGGAGAAGACTCAACGACGGAAACCGGACTTGGAAGAAGTTAAATTGCATTGATAGGTTAAGTTAATATCTGTAAATAAAACAAAACACAAGGTAAAAAAAGAACATCTGGAGCAAAATGGCATTTAGCATATTCGGTTCCTCCAAAAAATTAACTATTTTGTTTAACTCCAAAACTCTGAACTTCACCTTCCCGCATTTCAGCTGTTTTTACTGATTTTGACCCTTTATTCACCTTACTCCTTCCATTAGTGCACCTGGCCCAGTGCCTTTTCTTAAACTAAAATTTTTCACACACTTAACTTTCTCGAAATTCCTTACCTCACATTAATTTTATTTATTTCGCACGTCCTCAATCCAATTCAACGTCACGTCTCCTTTTCCTCCAAATACCACTCGTCAGCTTTACATCTCTGTGCTCTCTGATCTCCCACTTTATTCTTTTGCTGCTGATGCTGAATCTTTTTTTATTATTATTAAATACTACTAAAAACAACATACACTCACTCTCGTTCTTGTCGACTCTCACTCAAGTCGCATCTCTAGTTAATTTAACGAAGACAAATAATAGGCATTATAAAATATGAGACGGTGCTGAGACACAAACACAACACACACACACACACACAGACAATAGAGCTTTTTTCCAACCAAAAATGAGTCTCATCCAATGATCCAATCGGTTGTTGGTGGAGGACGGCCTCTTTCACTCAGTCTAATGCATACATGTACAAAAAAAAAGTAGCCTCGACTCTCAAGGATGCCTTTTCATGCTTGTCAATTTGCAGATCCTCTACCTATAGATCTTTAATATTCTACGCATTCAACAATGTGGTGGAGATTGGAGATGGAGATCTGCTGTGTGGTTCGGTGAGGTGGTAGCACGGCAGTAGCAACGTACGGGATGTAATATGTATGTATGAAAACTGAAAACATCAAAACAACACATAACACGGCGTTACGTACATGAGCAGTACAAATGCAAATGTACGTACATTCCAAACGTTCATTCCTTTCCATGTCCCATATGATTTCATATTAACTTGGATAGGTATGTACGTGTACACTTTTTGTACTTGTGTGTTGATCAAGCATCACAAAATCACAATCAAGCATTTGTGCAAAAAACATACGTAAGAACGGATTGTTTTTCCCCTTTTTATTGCGTGTCGTGTAGGTTCATTTTCTAAAATGTAGAAGAGTAGAATATATTTCAGTAAAGTATGCACAGTGTGCAATGCGTGTCGTAGAGTAGAATATATTTCAGTAAAGTATGCACAGTGTGCATAGTGCATATCAACACCATATGTTGTAATTTAATTTTACACTTTTCAGTCATTCTTTTCTTCTTTGCTTTTGGAAAGCGTTTTATTGTGTTGTTGGACTAGATGACTTATGATCAGCGTGCTTGAGTGTGTTTTGCAATTTGCAATATATATGCTTGCAATTTAATTATTGTGAAAGTAAAAACCTGAACAGATTTATATTTGCATTTATGTACTTATTCTCAATTTTGCACGGAAAAAGTATAAAGCTAAGTAGATATATTCATCAGACTGGTATGTAGGTAATTAAGTGGCGCATTTTGTCATTTAATGACTATAGTAAGACTGTTTTCATGATGACGGTGTCAAAAACTTCTGCCTTTTTTACAGGATTGATTGTTTGTAAATAAGAAATCCCCATAAATAATTTTGATGAATTATGATGCAATAATTTTACATTATAATTGTGCCTACATAGATTAATTTAAAAAATCATGACGATGCAATGTGATATGCAAAGTATATGTAATAATTAAATATTATTATATCTATTTCTCCTGCGACACGAACTTTATTACTACAAAACAAAGCTACCATGCATGCACACTTGTACCTCTAGGCTATCGGAAATGCTGGAAAAAAAGAAGAAAAAACTTTCCCCTTTCTCTCCCTCTCCCATACACACACTGCTTACACTCTTACTTGCGTGCAGATAAATTTCACGCTAAACACAGGCTCGTTCTTCGATTGCTGTGGATATACAAACAAGTTATTTTGTAATAGCTTCTTTATTCTTTTTTTTTAAATAAAATATTGGACGCCGTTGAAGAGTTAACAAATTTCCCGAGAGTGAAAGCTGGTAAAAGCATAATGTACAATGACCACTCTGTATGCTTACTTTAATGAAACTTTATGACTTGACAAATTATTTTTTACTCGTTTATAACGATAATAATTCAAATGCATATGACTATCATTTGTATGCTTATATTTTCAGTGATGTTATATGATGTGCAAAAGTGAAAGTACATACACACGAAGCACAAAAAACAATTTTTTTATAATCATATATAATATTATTGTGGTATGATATAATCATTATCTTTATGTATATATTCGTTATTCATCATTTTTATAATTGTAACATTTTTAATAGTAGTAATAATATAGAAAAAAACAGCAAAAAATCAGGTATCACAAAGTAAAGCTATTTCATACACAATTATTGTTATAATAAATATATGAAGAGATACTCAATAAGATTACGACAATCAACTGTTTACAATAAAAACAAGCCCAAATTAACCTTTTGGTAAACATTAAACATTTTTCCAATATTTTCTGATTTCTCCCAACTATGTTTTTCTTTAGCAAAATGGTATTTATATACTCTCACACACAGTCATACTCAATACAAACTGACAATATTATTTCTGATTTTTTTAATTTTGTTTGTAATTCGTGGTTAAGTAAATATTTCGCACTAAAATATTAAACAATAATAATTTAATAATAATAATAATTATAATGCTGCTTGGTAAAAAAGGTGGGGTTAATCATTTTAATTGTAACAATAATAAACTTAATATTTTTCTCTCTCTATTTAAATAGTACAACATTTTGTGGTAATGTGTGTTTGTGTGATGTGAAGATGAAGAACTTCTACCATTATTATTTATTTTTATTATTATTATTTTATATGATCAAAGATGATAATATGTCAACCATCATCATCCCAAATTTACTATCAGTTTTGTAACTTTTAATAATACCATTTTTGGTTGTGACTCGACTACTATATTGATCTCTTCAGTGGAAAGCCTACAGAGTAAAAGTATGTAATTTCGTTCATTTCAATAGTGTGGGCATGGTTAGTTTTAAATGTTCTTGTTAGCATCATGCTTAAAGTTTAAAAAATATAATATAGGAAGTTGCTTACAATTTACAAATTCAAAAATAATTGATTAATTATTAAACCAAAAACATTACATACTTGATCATATTACGTAATAATTACACGTTTAATTTCTGGTCACAAACTAAATTCTACTAGCACTGTGTCATCATTCAACCCTTCAATTCATAACAATATGCTGTTTTTTTACTAATCTGATAATTGCTAACAATACGACACACTCTTTTTTTTATTCGGCATAGGTATGTATCTGTATAAATCTATATTCTACACGCACCTTATTGTGACCTTCGATTTGCTTTTTTCTTCCCTTTTTTTGAAAAATGTCCAAAAAATTTAATAAAATCTAATTACTATTTTTTTCATCCAGTCTATATTACTCATTCAATCTTATTCACTTTATTATCATACTTTACTGCATACTTTGACCTTCATTTCTCTGATGCGATATTTTGATACTTTCACTGAGTTTCTTTAAAATAATATATTAAAATGTAGAATGAAAACAATTCAAGGAAATCATAATTTTGACACGTTTCTTGAAAGCCTTTAAGTAGTTGTAAAATTAGAGATATAAAATGAAAAGGTTTTGAATAGAAAAAAGTTGTTTCATGTGACTGAGAATATTTATAAAAATGACATGAGGGGACTCATATGTATGTGATTACAATGATATAGCATCTCTACGAAAGATATAAATACAGTTTCGTCTCATCATCATAATATGTAAATAGCTTTGTAGTAATAAAACAGTACAAAAACATTGTAAATTTTAGCTAAACATTTTAACTGCTTAAATATTTCATTTCGTTTTTAATTTAAGTATTGAAAAATTTGATTTGTTTTCTGCATCCCTACAGATTTGACATTTTACATAAAGTTACTATATTCTTCGTATTGTTGATTTTTTGGTAGTAAATAAATAGCAACAGTAGCAAAACCGTTCGATATAGGTATATAAATGTTAGTAAAAAACCTGAATAGTTTGCTAATTTTAATTTTAATGAATAACGATGCTTTGAAGGTCTTTTTTTTTAAATGCTAGCTATACTTATTTACTACAGTACAATGCATACCTAAGTATTTAATGCTACCCTTTTCTATTTACAACGGCTTACTTGTAGTCTTTTTTTTAAATGCTAGCTATACTTATTTACTACAGTACAATGCATACCTAAGTATTTAATGCTACCCTTTTCTATTTACAACGGCTTACTTGTGATTTGTTCATGAAGAAGACCAATTTTTATTTTGAGTCAAGTTCTCAATATGAACGTAAGAAGACAATTTTTACACTTTGACTTTTTTTCTTCGATAACGTACTACTTACTATACAATGTCAAAAGTTTTAAGTATATATTTTTTGCTTTTTGTTGTGAGTCACAAAAGGTGAACATATAGTTTGCCAATGACTCACTTTCTAGGTTTTATTTTGCTAAAAATACAACTACAATCTTTTTTTAACTTTGTTAATTTTTTTAATTATTCGCGTACAATTTATCAATTATTATTATTTGTTTTCCTTGTGTGATTTTCTTTTAACGATTTTTAATTAAAAATTATTCTGCATTGCTCTTGTACGACTTTTTGGTTGATTTTTCGTGCTAATAAATTGTAATAATAACAACAACAATTTATTGTTTTAATACCTATTACGATTCACTAAATACAGTTCTGTAATACGGTTAAATAATGAATAATATACACAGGCGCGTATTAGATTATAATATATAAAAATTAATTAATACATAATAATGTGACAGTGATTATGATAATGACACAGTGATGCCTTACGCAAAAAAATAGCAAGGTGCACAAAAAATGATGGTATAATAATAATTGATAATATTTGAATATGCATATTTTTTAAATATAATAATTGAAGTAACAATTATTATTTTTTTCCCGGGTACTTTAAAAATAATTACACAGATTTAACGACTATATACTATTCTGCTACATTCTCCGCC
>JAHZNC010001481.1:0-12495 GCA_027744095.1 Zhuqinia jingwanae
AAATGTATCTCGCTGCCGCAACCCTAATCCTGCTAATTATGCAGGGGATTCATGGAGCCAAACAGGGACAGAATCATCCTATAGTCTGGATACAGATTGGGCTTCTAACGACATGCATTTTCCACCTAAATTTCTGGCGAAATAAATCACCCGTCGTTGCAGCATTTGTCAATGGCCTCATCAAATTTGACCGGATGTACCCGAAAAAGGAGAGCAAGTTGAGGGAAATGCCATTACGTGAGCTTATACCTCTACTTTTTGTGTTCGCCATGTATGTTTCCCGCATTGCAGTCCCCTTTGTGTTTTCCTTTGGACTACATTGGATCAATCCGTGGCAAGCGTCATTGGCGGGATATTGGATTATTGATAAGCCAGGAAATTTGGAACACGGATTTTTATGGAAGGGGACATCAGTAGGGGTCAAGCTGGTTGTTTTGGTGTACAATTGGTGGATATGGGGCATTGCGTCTACGGCTGCTGCAAATCTGTTTGGAATGATCCAGACTTTGTGCGTGCGCTCAATGTTGAAAAATATTGATACGTAAGTTCAATTACAAAAGCACTTTAAAAAATATTTATTAAAAAAAATTAATTATATACTATTTTTTTTGAAAGGTTTGGAAATTTGTGTGGAGGACAGAACAAGCGGACTAGTAGAATCTCGGCGTACAATAGATCAATAATTTTTCGGAATATTCAACTTTTAATTGGGATGTTTAATGAGTTTCATACTGGCACGCTGATAATCGTGGCTCTCGCTACACCCATTGACATTGGGGCCTTCACCCTTTCAGCATTTGTTAAAATCTCGACTTCCGACCCAATAATTGTTGGCAACCCTTGTCCTTTCCCTGATCAATTGTTTTCTGGTCATTATGGTAATCTTGGGACAAATGGCAACCGTGTACCAGAAATCAAAGGATCTCCTTCAAAATTTGACAAGAAGGAGGAACTTCCAGGAGGAGCCTGTGAAACAACAAAAATGGGAACAGAGATTTTACAGATCTTGTGCACCATTGAAAATTATGATGGGCTCTAGGAACTTTGTTGATTCTTTTACGCCATTGAATTGCCTCCAGCTCACAATGACTCTAACTGCTAACATCTTGCTTCTCAACAGGAAGGAATAATTTATATTAATCTGATACCACAAATCCATATTTTAAAAAGCATACTAGGCAAACGAGGTATTATCATCTGCATCAATTGTGCACATATTTTATTCACAGATTAAATATAACACTACATTTGTTCATATAACTGTGTTATAAGTTACGTAGGTATATGCACATGTATACGATTAAAATAAACATCATGCAGGAAGTCCACATAAAATTCCAGTTTCAGTTTATTTTATACCCCAAATCAGTATGATGAATATCAAACTTAGGCACACATGAGTAAATGATCCCACGATAAAGATAACAGCTACTGCGGTCTGCAGGTTAAAAACTTCATTGCAAACTATCAAGTACATTCGCAGTTACATTCGGCCCTAACAAAATTACACCTATGTGTCCGCATGCATTTAAAAAATGTATTTTTGCACATCATCATCCACTTGAGTTACACGATGATATCATTGCATGATGTCTTGGATTGATCAGTTGAAATGATAATAACAACAGCCATAATCATACTTAACTTCATTGTGGTATAACGCACTTTTTAAGCAACTACATCCAATAGTTTCTTCTCAATTTATCATCATCTATACTCTGGTTTTCGTTCTTCGATTTCAAAATGGAACAATGGCAGCGGCTTCACATTGAAAAAAATATTAGTAGGTTAATTGAAATGACTACATGCAATGCAAAATTTTTAAGTTTGTTGCGAGAAGCAGAGGTATTGGGTCGGGAAGACATTGAAAATGTGGTAAGTTAACTTTTTGGTCATTCACACAAATACATTACAAAAGTAAACAATTAATGCTATTGAAATTGATTTTTTTTACAGAAGTGCAAGAGCACTCCAATGGAGCAGGCGGAATTGCTCTACAATATACTGCTGACAATATCAAACGGCTTCAATGTTCTAAAGAAGGCCTTAGAAAAAACCAGTCGATCAGGGGCGCTCGCAGTTTTATATGAGCAGTCAACAGACTACAAAAATTATTGGGATTCTTTACGAACCAATAGCAGTTATGATTTCGTCCTTAGCGGATTGGGACTCGCGCATTGTTCCAAGGAGTGTTTTGATTTGCCATTGGGAATATATGGAATTGAAAGCGACTATTCTGCAAATGGCCGAAAGCAAAATTTAAACATTCTGAAAAGTGCTGCTGGTATTAATTTGGGCTGGAAAGACTATGATGACGCAGTGGTAGATTACTGTTTGGATGAATTTTACAGGCACACTGGCATCAAAGTAAAAGATAATCTTTATTCTTCGAATCCTAAACAAGAATCGGAGGTGAATCAGATTTTGAGCCAGCTGCAATCAGATTGGGCAACGGCAGAGAAAACTCTGTCGTCCAAAACCACAAGCAAAATCTTAATGTCCGACCCTAATGGAAAAACCTTGACTTTTAATATTAGCAGGGATAAAATTGAAGAGATCAAAATAAATAAACTTCAAAAGGGATTTGAATTTGCAAAGGTTACAGTGGATTCCACTGGGTTAAGCCAGGACCAAATTGATCATGTGATCTTGGTCGAAACGGTACTTTAGTGGAGAAATGTAACACACAAATTGTAGAAAATGTTTACAGATCATTTTGAAAGGTCAGAAATAGTTTCCTGCGGCGACACACACCACTATGTCATATGGAGCCTCGTGGCAAGCAGCACTTTTGAGTGCTAATCCTTACGCAGACATTATTGGTTTGTCAAAATTTGATGAAACCTAGAAAACTATGAAATAAAGTAAGATTAGTCCGGACACCGTTTAGTCTACTTAAAGTATAACTTGAGTATAGTATAGTCTAATCTGTAATTAGTTTTAATTCCCTTACAACTTGTACATAAAAAAGGTGAAATAATAAAATGGTAATGCAATAGTTTATGTGATAACATTTTTGATGCCCTTCTCAAATGATCCAAATATAATTACTGCTATGTTAAATGAATGTATAACAAAAACTTTAGTGATTTCCACTTTAAAATAAATAAATCTATTTTCTTGATTATCAGCTTATTTGACGTCAACGCAAAAATGAGATTTCCATTTATTTTTTTGCCCATAAAAAACATTTGTTTGCTTTTGAAGCAAAGCATTTTTTTGTTGCGTTCTCCGGCTAAATGTTACACTGGGACAACATCACAAGCAAATTAATTTTGTGCAAATGATGACATCTATTTTTATTACGGAGCTGTGTATACAGCGTAGTAATGATTTACTCATATTTGTCTGTGTGTGTGTATGTGTGTCCGCAAGATAACTTAAGAACGGCTTGTAAAAATTACTTCAAATTTGGAATATAAGCAGTAGAGGTCTTAGTATCCAAGCCTATTGGTTTTCAGCCAGCTTACTCATCCCTCGGGGGAGTTACGGTCGAAACTTTAATTTTTTATTACGAAATCCCTCTGTGTATGTACCTATGTATGCATGCGTATCAGTGTAGATATGCATTGTGTATATGTAATACATATAAGCATTGTGTAAACGTGAGTGTACAATCTTCTCAACCTAACATATAAATTACTGCGGCGTCGTCCAAATCACTCAAAAATATATTTTGATGAGAAATACACAAATGTTTTCGGCATTTACATCAACTCACAGCTCCATATTTATGTTTTACAATTTTATTACTTCATCTCATAATTGTTTTTTGTGTTAATTCAATTCATTGTGTGTAAATTCAAATAGACTGTACATTTCCATACACACAGTCTGTGTTTGGCATCTCTTAAAAATCTTTCCAGAAAAGGACCAAGTTTGTATGGTTTTTTTAATTTATTTTATGAAATAAAGTTCATCATTAAAAATTAAGTTTTTTATAATGTTTATTTTGCTTTTCACCTTTTCATCAAAACACAAAGCCGAAAAGGCCAATTCAGTAATAAAAAATATGTAGTGGTAACATGGGTCCAAATATATATATATTTTTTTATAAATTAAATACATTACATAATACGTTACATTTACTCTACTTGTTGGATGTGTTATTAGATTTTTGTGTTGATTGAGAATGTGCTTATAATAAGTATAGAGCACTTTTAATTATTATTTCTATGCAAAAAATGTTAAACCTCAAATCTAAATACAATTTTAGTTGTATTTATTACTCTACATATCCTGTTTACCAAAGACAAGCAAAAAGTTTGCACACAAGCTAATCGAAAAGTGGAGACAGTTCAAAGGAGTGAATTCGTCCACAAAGTTGACAGAGCCAATCATTATTTTCAAAGGAGAACAAGACTTGTAAAATCTCTCACTCCATTTCCGCTCTCCACTCCTACTAGCCCATTCCTTATAATTACAACCACTTTGATCATCCCGTCTTTGAATTTTAAGCAAACCCCTTTTGGATTTTCTGTAAACATCCGCCATTCCCCCTAAAATTACAATAATTTCTAGATAGCAGTCTACCACAATAACAAGCAGTGTTAAAATAGATGAGAACTTTAGGGCTGAACTAATAACAAGCATTGTGAGAGACAAAGCAGCTATTATAGTGGCAGAGCTTATCAACACGAAAATTAATTTTTCCCTTTGAAGCTGGTTTAGCATGGCGGCAAGAACCTGAATGTGTCTGAATATCATCGCCGCAGAAGTCCTTTGTCGATTAATACGCATCCATCCATCAGCATTCTGAAAGCTGGCTTACCAGTCAATATAACGGCTTAAAGAGGCTGAACATGATGTGTGTAGTATCCCAGCCGCAAAACAAGGTCCACCGATAACCACAGCCCAAATCCAGTAGTTGCACCAAAACACGAGTAATTTAATTGTCCAATTATACAGCTCTGTGAAAAATGGAGGAGTTTGAGTTGTTTCAGTGGATGGCCCCCTTATCAAGAAATATCCAGCCAATGATGGTTTCCAAGGAAAGTACCAATGGAGCCCAAAAACGAATCCTAATGGCAGTGCAATTTGTGTGAAAAGTACCGCATACAGCATCAAAATGGTAAACAATTCTGGTAAAGATTTGTCTCGAATCCTTTTGGCTGATTTTTGGGGATACAGGTAGTCAGCCTGGATGAATGCGTTTACAAGGGCTGCAAGCTCCTCCCCTTTTTGACGACAAACATGTAGATCAATTGTGAATGCCAAAAGTAAGGCAATGGATAGGGGCGTTATGATTTCCACAGATTGTCGTCCAGAGTCGGGATCAGACTCATATTTTGCGTGATAAATGCTTTGAAAAAGTAAAACGACAAGAGTTGCTGAGGTGAGATACGACTTTAATTTCAAACGCTTCTCGGTAGAATGGTCGCTCAGGGATCGGAGTAGTTTTCCAGGAGGTTGCAGGGTTGGAGTGGAGCACCATTCTAATGGCAGACTTTGAAAAATTCCAGCGATTTTCCAGTTGCTACCGAAAACTTTTAAAATGTTGGCCATTTTTATTATTATTTGAAATTTGTATGCAAAAATATTCAAGAATGTTGGACGAGGAAGATGGTGCAAGCGGCGAAGCGAAATATGAACTAGCGCAAGGGAATAAAAATAAGCCCACTATTTATTCTACGTTTTGCGAATTTTTAAGTTTATGGGAAACCCGGATGCCCAAATTAAAAAGTGATTTATTTTAGAGTTCAAAACAACAAGACGGATTTATTTATAAATGAAAGCATGAAACTTGTGGATACAAAGTCGAGTAATGTGAAATGGGTTGTCATGTAATTGACAGAACCAATAATTAAGAGAACCGGCAAACCCTTGTTCAATGTTTTATAAATGTCAACCATAAATATCGTAAATCAATAATTATTGTTTGATAGTATTCAGCAGCACAAACAGTCAATCGTATGTAGACGATTGGGGATTTATTTGACGTTACGTTTTAAAATGCCAAGTAAGTAAATAGGCTAAATAGTTAATTAAATTATAGATGATTTTAAACAAGTTCCCGGTGTTTGTGTGTGGATGAAGCTAGCGTTTTCCATCCTAATAATAATTATATAGTTAGTTTTAAATTTAATTAAACATGTCGCCGTCACAAGTCTAAAAGTGGAGTAGAACCCTATCGAGTAGTCATGTCGTCAACATTTATTTGGGAATTGGAAGCAATTTGGAACAATAAAAGTGAACAAATAAGTCATACGCCACAAAAATCATATACATACCTGGAATATGTTGTGCGGAACACAAATTTCCATTATTTCTATTAATTTAACGAGCGTATATATTCATATGAAAAGAATTAATCAAGTTTTTGTTTGTTGAACCAAGTTGAGTAATTAAAAAGCATACATAATACGTATTATATTACGGGTAATTAAAAGGACGGATGACGTCTTACTTGCCAACAACGTTCATCAACTACGTACTCACTTAAGGAGGGTGGGAGGATTAGGATTATATAGTCAATCCAATGACCTATAGTTATATACGCTATTATGTATGCAAAATTGGAAATGAGAAAAAATGGAATGGTTTTTGGTTACCTAATATGTGAACGGCACCTTTGTGGCAGTTTGTGTGAGCAGGTATATAACCATGATGATGGGACAAAATATTTTACGACGTTAAAAGAATAGAATAAACGGTAGGTAAACATGGCTACGTGCAATGGATCATTGAAAAAAGTTTACTTTTCAACAATTGATAAAAATGGACAATTTTAAATGGCCATTATGTAAATTTTTTGGGATGTCATTTGTACTAATTTTGACTGATCTTTCTAAAAAATTATGAAATGTTTTCCTTATCATTTAACAAAAGAATACATGTTTGAATGAGCAGCACTCCTGCTTACATCATCATCTACCAACTCTAATTAATTGTCAAATTTATAAGAGCATTTTACAATTTGTAGAGGAGAGGATAATATTTATCAGTCAGTCATGTGCAGTTTAATTAGGCATTGTGTTTTAATGCCAGTTTTTTTATCCGCCTAAGAGTTTCCTGTAATTACGTAGCTGTGATTAACAGCTCAAGTTGACTTTAGCCATGTTGTCTGTCTGCGAGCACAATAGCATCATAAAAACAGCTTATCTTAATCACTTTACAGCGTTGATATATAAGCCATAAATCCTGTTGATTTTCAGCCCGACACCTCCAAATTGGAGAGAGTTATTATGGAGTAAACTTTGCTTGATTTACTTTTAGCATAGGATTATGTATGGCATATGTCGCATCAACATCCCCCCGGGGGTAGAGAGGGTATCACATTCTTCTCTATATATTGCATGTAGAACGTCACATGATTCTATCAAACTTATCATCAAACTCACAACAGCTACGTTATATACACGTCTTTTTCCATTTGCGTGAATGCACATTTTTTTATGGAGTTGCAACGTATCAAAAAGATTGATATGAACAATTTACGTATTTTCATTTATGACCACGACCACTGATTTAACAACCTAATAATGAAGAATAATTGGCAATTAAAATCCGTAAAAAAACGTGAATTGACGAAAGCAATTTTTTTGCAGACATCCGCTGTTACAACTATGCTGACGTTATTCATAGTTGCTCATTCTTAGATTTTTGTTACAAGAACGCCCAAAATAGATTTAAAAAACTAGTAAAAAAATATTCAAACATAAAATATACAAAATGAAGCACAAGTCAAGGGCACCCAAAGCCCTTGCATTGCTCCTCATCACAACCAGCTCCCTTTTTTCACCCACCCTAGCAACCCAACTGGCTACAAAAACGCTGGAAGAGCCTCCCCAAAACATTTCAAGAAGGGAACGTCAACTGGTCCGGATCATTGAAGCACATGCCCTCTCGTTTGAAGTTGAAAAGTTTCTCAATGACCCTATCCTCGTGCAAACCCACGCCTTCAGTGAGATTATCAATCCTAAAGCCACTTCCGAGGCCAACAGGGTCCTCCAAAAGAAAAAGTATGAGGATTATGGAAAGGATAGTATTGTGCTGAGCAGTGCCAACAACAGGTTTGCTATTCCAACGCCAAGAGGATTGAAAAAGAGGCAGTTTGTACTTTTGAGGAAGAGTCCCAATCTGAAGGATCTTGACACAATGATTGACTTTTACGCCAGTATGATTTTTGTGAGGTGGGTACTTATTATGCTTTATTCTTTTTTTTTAAATATTTTTATTTACTGTTTTTGCATGATTTTTTAATGATTCCATATCACAAATCAAAAATGGATGCACCGAATTTTTTTTATAAACTCAAATTTATATATTTTTAGAAATCTCTACCCCAACGACACGAATGAGGATACATTTTCGGTGGCTGGAGTGCAATCCGTAGTAGAATTTGACATTTGGGAGCACCGACCCCGAAGATTCTATGCTGGCTGGACAAACTGTGACTTTTCTTTCCTGTTCACTTGTGCATCCCTTAAAGATATAAAAGCGGACGCCAAGAAAACGATGCATGCGAGGAAGAAGCGTATGGCAACCTATCCAAATCTTGCGGCAGATGACGCCCTAGGAGTGACCCCACACAGATTTAAACGAGCAGTTCCCACTGAGAGGCCACCTCCGGCTCTTGATCCTATAGTCACCCCTGATGGTTTTGACCCAGAGAACATTTGGAACTACAATGACTTGTATTTGGACATGGATTTTCATAGATTTGATATTATATTCAAGGCCCAGCAGGAAGGCGGTGGTGCAATGGTCGGCATGGGTAGGACCATGGGTGACAGCAAGCCTGCAAAGAAACACAAAAAGAAAAAAGGTGACGAGGATGAAGAGAAGGAGGAACAGTTTGACGAGAATGGGTATCTAATTAGTGGTCCTGGTGGGGTTGGCGAGAATAAAAAAACTGATGACAAAGTGAAGGAAACTTCATCCTGTGGCATTAAAGGGGCAACGAATACTAATGGAGGGAAGCCGGTCACAAGGAGGAAACGAACCCCCCCTGAGGAAATGAGCGGGAGGATGTTTGACACAGGGTCAGGAGAGGAGAAAGATGGAAAATCGGGTGGGGGAGCTAAGAAGACTGGTGGTAAAAAAAAGGGTGCTGGCGGAAGTGGGGACGGTCCCAAACCGATTGATAAGATATCGCCGACTCAGTTGTGCAAGTGAAGGGAGTGGGCGTGTCTTATTGGGATAACGTTGCCGCAGCACAAATTGAACAAGCTGCTCAAGCTTTGATAGAAATGGGTATCAGTTTATTGTACGCCATGCTGGAAAGTATTGGAGAGGCATTGTCCAGGAATTCCTTCTCTGGCATGTTTGCCATGAATTTCAAGTTTGGGTGGAGGCCTGGCATTGACCAGGCAGGGACTTCGATGAATGGGGGCAAATATTCAGAAGAAAGGGTTTGACGGGGACGAGAGCATACCTCCAAATCAGGACACCTCTTTCGGACTCCTTTACACCGGAGCTGAGGATGGAAAGTACTTTTTCTTTCCTCAGGGATCCATGGTACGGGTTAAAGTTACAATTCCAAGTGGTGCTACCTTTGAGGCTTGGTTTGAGCCCAAGGACACGGGTAGTGATGCCTTGTACCCTGATGCAGATGGTGAGAAGGACTATAAGAAGGCAGTTGGGAAATCTGTTATGTTGTTACCCGTCACATATGAGAAGGAAGATCCAGAGAGTCAGCCAGGAATTAAGGGCACCTTGGCCAAAGGGTACAGGTTTTTCAAGGAGGGGAGGAAAGTTGTTGGGGTGAACCGGGCGGACGATGAAAAGTGGGAAGAACAGGTTTGGATGGCCGACGAATTGGAAGACGAGACGGGGAGACCATCCACGGACGCAGATGGGAATAGTATTCTTTATGGCTATTTGTTTAATGGGATTGAGGATAGTCCCCATATCTTTCTTGCGGAAGGAGAGACCATTTCAGGGATCTTTATACCTGCGGATAGTAACCAACCTGGGTTGACGGAGACGCCTCACGGGATATTAACGCCTAGGCATCCTGCTGGGCATGCCGAATTTGTTGCGGATGATCCCAGGGAGGTGAAGGCTTTCAATGAGGTGCGGGGTGTTTTTCTCCCGGATTCTATGGATCTTGCGGGAGGTATCAGTGGGCTGCTTAGCAGGTGCGATGTCTGCAAGTGTGATATCAAGTACAGCTTTGTTTTGGATAGGCCTGGAGTGGCTTATATGTACATTCATGGGGTGGTGCCCAAGAACATCTGGAGTCCATATGTTGATCCAAAGGAATGGAAGTTTGAACCATCTGCAAAGGTGGAAGGGGTGAGTGTTGGTCAGGAGTTGGATTTAATTTAGGGGGAAAAATATTGTCAACGCGACATTTAAATTGTCATACAAAAAAAAATTCAGTCTACCATACACATAATATCCTGCACATATCCACACTGGAATAAGTTTCTGATTTATGGCAAATTTCCACTCAAAAGATTTGGCGGTCATTTGAGCAAATGACTCATTGACTTGAGAAATCAAGTTTACTCCCAACCATTTAACCTTTTCGGGGTAACATTCTTCGTTACATGAATTATACACCTCTGAAACTTGGTGTGCATAGCGTGATAAATAAATAATAATTAGGGGAGAAATTACGTCAAAGAATCACCAACATGGAGGAAATTTTCCCGTGACCCGAAAATAGATCCCTGTCCTTCCTATTGTGATAAATATTCATGTCCCGCCAGCTTCCTGAGACCAATTAATTCCATACTTTTAAGGCATGAACTTATGGCTTATAACAATTGCACCGTATTCTTTGTCAAAACAGTTTGACCTTTTCCCTCGTCTTATCAAGACTGCGCCATGTTTCGGTTGGTAATTCCAAAAAATGGAGAAAAAAGTTTCTCCAGGTTATTGAAGCTTAGGCGTAATTTCTCACTTAATTATTCATCATGTATCAATCAACAAGTGTTCATCCAGCTCCATTCCTGTTTTCATATAACTATAGGGATGTTACCCCCGGAGGGGAAATGACGGAGGGTGTATGGGTTTAGACTAAATTTATGTACAAATACGGGTGTCACCCCGAAGGTATAGTTGTTTTCACGACCAACCATAGTATAAAAAAATATTTGGTCGGCAGTCTGAAACTTGGGAAATTTGAATGAATTTTTAGTCGGTCACAGAGGAGGAAGATGACGAGGATGAGGTACCTGAGGCCAAAATGAAAATCCAAACATGTGGCAAACCTAAACCAAAAAAAAAGGTTACTAAACCAACCTCTAAACCAACCCGTAAACCAACCACTAAGCCAGCCACTAAGCCAACCACTAAACCAACCACCGAACTAATAATAAATACTGGTGACGGTACTCGCTACAGGAATACTGAAGTAAAGCGCAAACCTGGAGGAAAGACCCCTAAACCAAAGGTAGTTGAGGATATAGCTGAATCTTCATCAGAGGAATGTGTTTGTAAAAAAAAACATCAAGGCAAGGGAACATCAGGTGCTGGTATTGGGAAAGGAAAGGGTTCAGTTGCCGGTGGTGGAAAAGTAAAGGGTACAGGTGCTGGCGAAAATGGAGAAGAACATGTATCTGGTGAAATTGAGGGGGGCGACAGTACTCGTTATAGGAGTACGGGAGCAAAGGGCAAACTAGGTGCTGGTAATGGAAAAGGGGCCGGTGCGGCTGCTGGAAAAGGAAAGGGCGCAGGTGTTGGAAAAGTAAAGGGCACAGGTGGTGGAAATGGAGAAGAAACTGGATACTGGGAAAAAACCGAATACTGGGAAGCAACTAAAGATGGAGAAGTATTGGAGCACAGAGAAGAAACTATGCATGGAGAAGTTGATGGTAGTGGTGGTACTCGTTATACGAGTAATGGAGTAAATGGCAAAGGAGGTAGTGGAAAAGGTGCGGCAAAGCAAAATAAAGGTGATGAAGACGAGCCTTCCTCTGACGAGGACGGTGGTGAAGGTGGCGCCAAAGGAAAGGGCAAACCAGGTGGATCGAAACTTCTGAAACCAACTACTAAGCCAGGAGGAAAGGGCAAAAAGCCAAAGGCTGGTGACGAAGACGAGCCTTCCTCTGGTGAAGTTGATGGTGGCGACGGTACTCGGTATAGGAATAATGGAGCAAAAGGGAAACTTCGTCCTGGCGGTGGAAAAGGTGCTGGAAAGGGAAGCGGTGAAGTTGGTGAAAGTGGAGAGGAATCCGAAAACGGTGAAGCAACTGCATCTGGTAATGGAAAAGGGGACGGTGCAGGTTCTGGAAAAGGGTCCGGTGCAGGTTCTGGAAAAGGGTCCGGTTCAGGATCTGGAAAAGGGTCCGGTTCAGGTTCTGGAAAAGGGTCCGGTTCAGGTTCTGGAAAAGGAAAGGGAAGTGGTGAAGTTGCTGAAAGTGGAGAGGAATCCGAAAACGGTGAAGCAACTGCATCTGGTAATGGAAAAGGGTCCGGTGCAGGTTCTGGAAAAGGGTCCGGTTCAGGTTCTGGAAAAGGGTCCGGTGCAGGTTCTGGAAAAGGGTCCGGTGCAGGTTCTGGAAAAGGGTCCGGTGCAGGTTCTGGAAAAGCAAAGGGCGCAGG
>JAHZNC010001482.1:0-10576 GCA_027744095.1 Zhuqinia jingwanae
AATGTACTTCTTTCGAAGTCCATAATAAACTATTGTATACCGTACTACACTACAGCAAGCATCTGATCCTCCTATGATTGTTATAAGATTTTATAAAGTTTACAAAAATGCTCCCATTTCTGATACGTATAACCAGCATGATGTGACAATTTACATGAAAAAATATCCTAACGAATTTCTTGGGATAGCGGAAATGAAATAACCACAACAGCAACTTCTTAAATATGAGGTTGTATTTTTTTGAACATTGAGGTTGACTAGCTACAAATCAACCGCCTTCAATTCTTTTTCGAGCTACGTTGAGGAAAAAGTGTTTTAAAATTCAAAATGAAATGAACTAATGCATCGTTCTCACTACCATTGCAACCACTATCACGCAAGTAATAACAAGGCAATATATAGTAGCGATCAGCGACATTGTGCACGCCAAGTTCTAACACAAATTATTCTTTTGAATTTCAATTATTGTGATAAAAATGAAAAATATCAACTTCAGATCACCAACCAGGATCGTCGCTTTCCTGGATTTGGTATCCACAAAATAGTTTTCTATCCTAAATTAATCCTGCAATATATCATCAATCAAAATTTAAAAAAAATAACATATATTTATTAATTCTTTTCAGATTCTTACATTTCTAACCATGTTTTATGTTAGCTATATAACGTTTTTGTTAGCCTCAGAATCAGCCCCTAGGAACAAGTTGAATCATCATCATCCCCATTTTTCAGAATCTAGCGTGAGCTCTCAGAAAATCGGTATGTTTTACTTCATAAAAGTATTGACAACTACAACTATTTGATTTTTCGATTCAAAATTTGTTATATTCCCATTTGTTTAGGCATTTTGATACTTTTACGAGTTTACATCCCGCTTACGTACCTAGTCCTTTGTTTTAACGCTTGTGCTGCCTATCTGATGGCTGAAGTCACAAAACCAGTAAGTAAAAGATACTTTTACGAGTTTACATCCCGCTTACGTACCTAGTCCTTTGTTTTAACGCTTGTGCTGCCTATCTGATGGCTGAAGTCACAAACCCAGTAAGTAAAACTAAACATTACTTTCAGGAGTGTGATCCAGTTGTGGTGCTAAAACAAACATTCATTTGGCGTGACATCAATATTGTTTACGTTTTAGTCAACCTCTCATTTACATTCTACTTTTCTACATTTGATATTAGCTTAGCGGTAAAGACAGCTTTGCCAACTACTTTTCGCATATGCATTATATGGTTTGCTTCAGAATTTATTAGAGAACTGAAACAAGCGACATTTGATACTTCCAAAGACATCTTTTGTATTCATGTCGCACACAATCAGTTCCAAAAAGTTTGAATAAAATAATTTTTCTTTTTCCCGAGAGAAAAAAATATCAAAAATTGATTTGAATGTACAAACATGTACATTATTCCGATAATATCACTTGCAAAAATAATAATTTATCTGATTTGAAAGAAAGACACAAAATAATCCAAGCCACAAACAATGTATGGATGGAAGGCAAGCCACAGTTCTTGACTTATTTATTAAGTAGCAAAGAAGCTTTAGCTTTAGGTACGTACTACTTTATAAAATCCCACGGTCCGTACGTACGTCCGTCCATACACACCTACATACGTACGTACAGAAAGGAGCATTTTATAAAGCAGCTAAACCTAAAGCTTTCCCACTTAATAAATATGTATATGCATTTGATTAGTTATGTTATGTGGAAAGTTAAATTCAGCTACCCTTTTCACAGAACAGGAAAATAATAAATATGCCATGCACTATTTAATAGTTTGGTGAAGAAAATTGAAATTTATTTATACACATTTAATTTATTATTTGGATTCTCGTAGAGGGAGAATTCTTTTTAATTTGGCCAAAATATAACATGAAAATAAATTGTGCAGGGTTTTAATTTAACTTTTAAAAAAGCACAAACATAGCATCTCAGTTTTGTCTTCGCTTTGTATGACAAGAAGATGAAACTGATCCTGTGAAGGAACATTCGTTACTACCTCGTAAAACTGAGACATTAGTCGGAAACTTCGTGTCACACCCAACGACCTCCGTATTACTTACCTGAGGCATTAGTCTTTTTTAAATTAACATTGAGTGGTTATATGAAAAAAACTCAGTTGCTTATCTACCCCCCAAATAGAAAAAAACAGATACGTAAAGAAAGCCTAGATATTATCGATCAACTTTCCCATACCACGAGGCAAATGACAAAATTGGCTCACATAAAGTAAAAAAAGTAATATGGTAGTATCAAGCTTTCATACATATTATGCGGGTAATAGTTTTGTCCGCTAAAGTGTAAATCCTTATCCTGGCTATCCCTACATTCTAACCGTGAAGGTGTCTTTAGATCTAGGTAAAGCAATAAGCAATTGAGTGTTGTCACGAGAGAAAAATATCATATCATCACGTATACCATTTCATGATACATAATAAATTTAAGGTACATTTTGCTTGGGAAATTTTCTATAACCCCACTACCTAACATACTACACGAAGCCATTTGTACTTATACCAGCTCTATAAAATATTTCGACACGTAAGCTTGATCTATTTAATACTGGGATGGCAATTTATAAAAACCATCCTGCCTCTCGTTTTGTATGTTCCTTTCCTTTTAGTATTCCTTTTGTATCGACAGCTTGTTTTAAACTTTACAAGTTTAAATTTTACTTGTAAGCCCAGCCATTAAACCATTGTAAGCCCAGCATCATGTCTCTAGCTTTCTTTAAAAATCCGTTACTAATATTTTCAAACAACTTTAATTACAACATGGGCTACTTGTTATAATTCAACATTTTAAATACAAATCTACAAATATTTTCAAATTTTGTTGGTGTTTTTTTTAAAACCTTGCTACTACCGTAAAATGTATTCCTTTTTTAAATTGATGGTCTAACCATGGAAAATATCAAATCAAGGTCACTTGCATGGAATGTGGCATGGGTAGACCGGGTATGTAGAATTTTTTTTAAATATACATACATCATTATCTAATAATTCGGCAAGACATTCATCAACAAAATCGGGAAACACCGGTGCCATGATTTTTTTTCTTTTTGCAGGCTCTCAGTACTTTAGGTATCATTTGGTATATCTTGACATTGACCTCGCAAATTATGGGATTTGGCATAACTAACAAAAGGAACAAAAAATCCATTTTCCCAGAATTAAATGATGTTCCCATGACAATGGGTAACTAAACCAATTACATTTTCTTTAAAAAAAACACACAATATTCTTAAAGCGGACAATTTAATCATTTGTTTTTTAATTACAGAACGTCAAATAGCAACGTGGATAATTGACTCATTAGGTGCACTATTTCTTTGTGTTAACCTTTGGGCTACTCACGGGCTGGTGAAAAACACAAGACATGTAAATTTTCAAGAATTAAAAATGAGTTGCATTATTAATTAGTTTAAAATATGTGCAAATTTATTTGGTGTGTTCAGGAAGCTGATCCTTTTGTGGCTTTGAAGAAGGCTTGCATCTGGCGAAACATAAATATTGTTAAAATACTTGTCGACCTGACGTTTGCTATAGCCGTGTGTATAATTTCAGGTTCCAGCATGGGAGTAATATTGATAGCTGTGGTAGTTTTGCTAATTGCTTTTCGTGCATTTCTCCTGTTGTGTGTGTGGATGTTTATATGGGAGCTACAACGTGCTGGTGCTAATAATAATAGCTTATCTGAAAATGCCAACGTTTACTTTACACCCGCATATAATTTAGAACAGTCTATCTAAACACACTCAACACCAAATAAATACAATAGTTTTTTGTTTATAATTAAAATTTTGATCTTAGAATTGAAACAGTTGCTTCTAAGTAAAATCCAATGACGTGTAATTATTAATACACAGAAAACAAAATATTTTAAAAGTATTATTATTACTTGCAACTTTGATATAAGTATTGATGAGAAAAATAAAATTCAGCAAATGTTTTCTCGTAAAATGTTAACATTTCCGGTGCTCATTTTGAAGGGAATTTATCTAATAAATTGAAACAAATCTACAAAAATAATCTTGATTGAGTTTTCACTTTTTTATGCATAGGAAATTTTATGCAGACCTATTATTGTATAGAGCGATTTTTGTACAGATCGATTTTTATATAGAGAGATTTTTGTATGGAGAGATTTTTTAATGGAGCGGTTTTTGTATGGAGCGATTTTGGTATGGAGCGATTTTGGTATAGAGCGCTTATCGCCTAGAAGCCCTTTTCCAGCACTGTGTCTTTCTTCCTTCCTTGTTGTCGCAACGTTCAGCATGGATTTTCTCAGGATATTTTCGAAAAGGGATTTTGGTCTTCGCACAATTTCTAGTGGTTCGTTAACCAATGCACCACTTTGCGAGTTAGTGTCTAACAGTTGCTGAGCATCAGCACTACAGTAGCAAAATATTAAAATTACTGGAACAGAAAATTTGAAAAATATCATGATGAATTCCTTTTACAAATATGTATTATGTGATGAGCTCGGGTTGAGATGTCGACAAATTAAGAAGAGACTGACTGAACTGGAAAACGAGAGTGCGCCCTTTTTATGAGGCTGGTGATGTCACAGTTGACAGTGTTGAGTGTTTCAGTGAAATGCACCGTGTTGTAGGTAATTGGGATAAACTTTTGCATAATATGATGAGGTGTTACTAGTTTACTGGTGTGCTTGTACGTGGGGTAGTTACATTACAAATGGCATCATTCATGTCGCATGAATAAAGTTAGCCTTTTCTGGACTACCCAAAACGAAACCAGATTGTTGAGCAGCCCAGAAAGTAGAATTTGATACACTGGATCAAAAATGATTCTGAATGTGGAATTAGAGCTTGTTGCGTACGTAGCAATAATATTTTCCATCAATTCCCCGACTAGAAATATGACTAGACATATTTCGATTGACAATTTGTAGAGGCTCCATTACGCGTCCGATATGTTGTGTGGTAATGTCAAATTGGTTAAGAGCACCAACACTACATCATCACAACAATACTAAAACCATGGCGACACGGGGAATGGGAGACAATTCATGATGACACCCAACTACCACCGCATTTATCTATGATGCAGCTAAGAAATAAAAAGTAGACTGTGACAATTGACAATACTTCAACAATTTACATTCGGGTTAAACAATGCATATCAACAAATGACTTTCGGGGTAAACAATAATGCATATCAACAGTCAACAATGAAGTCAGGGGTTATACAAGGCTTATATACAATTGGCTTCGGAAATTAAAGTGGTCAGCTAGACGGGAATTATTGATTATAGCTGTAAATCTATAATGTGTTACAAACTAATTCTGTGCAATTAATTTACAACTTACATCCGAATGTGGCCGTACAGTAAATACGTAGCTGTGAGTTGGCGGTTAAAAACTTTGGTAAGTTCTTCTCTACATTCTGCAGGTGCCTGAATACCAACTTTTCGTATGACATCATACGAAAACTTTTATTATTGAGTAACAAAGAAAAAACTGTTTTTAGGACTCGCGTCAACTCACAAGCTACGTATTTATAGGTCTTACAGCTTTATTTCAAAATTTGCAGGTCGAGTTTTGTTTTCTTTGTGTACAATGGCACATTTTAACACAATTTACCGTAATCACTAATCACTGTAACATTATAATTATAATTATAATTTAACCATTGTTTAACCTAACTCAAATAATATTGCAATATAAGCACTAGTATAATGCAATGCGCAAATCCGACAATACATTGCCTAATAGTATAACACAATATACAGTCATAGTCGAAAGTGGGCACATTGAGAAAGCCCACCAAATCATCATTGCTAGCTATTCACAATTCACAACGCAACAGTTGAACAGTTTGTTTTGCGATTGGGTGATTGCCTTGCTCCTCGCAACAGCAATTGTTATATACTTTTGAATTAACATTTAAGTTAGCTCACCTTATCTTGTGTTTAATATTGTGAAGGATTGTTTAAAGTTTAAACAGTCAGTAGTTCAGTTTAGTATTTTATCAATATTATGGCTCATCATCAGTGATTTTTGGCAGACACCGTTGGCTTCTTTTTGTGTGAAATTGATACCCCTGTGATGAATTTGATTCCCGTCAGGGTAAATGTAATAAATTAGTTGACGAAGTGATAATATCTGTTTACAAGATGAAGGTGCTTGAACCAGGTGAGTATGCTCAGTTGAAAGTTAAAGCTAATTGCGTTGAATTTTCCCCCAATCCATTTCTTTAACTATTTTATTGTGTATTTAGAAGGCAGGGTTGCGCCTCCAGTGTCGGATGTTGTCATTGGTGGTGGGGAGCTTTGGCTTCCTGCGAAAGAGATGAGCGAACTAATGTCTGAAATTATCGGGGACTCTCAACCCTCCGAGCAACTAATTAAAGATGTGGACAGAGTTTTAACACGACACGCAGCTGACTTTGCATCCTTTTTTGCAATTAAGGTATAATGGTGGAATTTTTTTTGGAGAACATTTTTATTACTATTAGAGTTTTTAATAATTAACATAATGTAACGGATCATGTGTACGTTTGATAGGCACCTTCTCCAGTTGACCGTGAAGAGCTACAAAAGTGTAGTACTGAAGGTCGCTATTTAAAAGGTTTCCGAGGTAAACATGTCATTGCACATAGTCTCGTTCATGAAGCTGTCATGCTATCCGACATGTTTCAAATTAATGAATTCCTTGCATTGGACCTTCTCACCATCGGTAAGAACGTCGTTAAAATAAATAAGAGATTATTGTATCAATATCAATGAATGTATGAGTATGAAAATAATTCTGCGTTTCTAAAATTAATTCGGGGTTTACCATTTCAGCTGAAAACGAGCAAGACAATTATCCACACTGGCCACGGGGTCTTGTCGCAGTGTACATGTTCTATGAAGGGCGATTATTGCTGATGCGTGCTCTCTGCATGATGATCCGATGCAGTCCAGGTCGTCAATGGGCATCAAAGTTCCATCCCCAAATTCTTTCGTCCTTTCACCGGGTACTCAACTCTGTATTTCGCGAAGACATGATGGATCGCCTAATCACCTTACTTGAGCACTTTTCCATGGAGAAACAGTTGGAAGTTCTTGAATCAAATTTAGCCCTAGGCGATACTCGTCATCGTCACAAAGTCAAAAGTCTTCTGCTTCAAATCAAGGAGGCTCTCACACAAACAGTGTTCTCTTATGCCTGTCAGCGATCCCTTTGTTGGGCAGAATTGTCTCGTGTACTCGACTACTTGAAAATTCAAATCAATCCAGAGGAAAGGGTTTTTACAAAAGGGGACGCCACTTTGATCGCTTCTGTTTTGTACACTGTTGATACATCTTTGTGTCCTCCAGATGTTGACATGTCATTTGGACACAGTCTGCGCAAATATCTGCGAGATCATCAAGATGGGGGATTCACATGCATGGAACTTTACGATGTACTCAAATTACAATTTCTGATAGCTGCCCATAAATTACCCAACGGAGCAGGTGACCTTCATCCAGATCCAACATCTCCACCCATTGGACGAGAAGATCCTCGACCTTCACCAGGACCGCATGGTGATTATTTCCCATCAGATGTATCTACTCCACCTCGAGAAGGGTTTCCGAAGGACCAAGTTCAACAAAAAGATCAACTTATGCTTACTCTTTTGGGCGATGAATCTGGAGACTTTGAATTCGCTCGCAATTTGTTTGGATTCCTTCAAACAGAAATATTCACCAATCCGTCTTATTACACTTGGGATAGTGACATTGCCAAAGTTTTCCATGGACTTTTTGTTGATTTTATCGTCTACATGCCTCTGAAGCTTAAGGAGATAAAATATCGGAGCGAAGAAGTTGCCAAAACAATTCTCATATGTCAGGAGCAAGGAGTCAAACCTCCTACTCCAGAAGTTCCAGAATATGAAAGCTTCTTGGAGTGTCTGGGAGAATTTTACGAGCATGACCCCTTTGAACTCGGTCGGTACTACTTTTTGGAGGATAGCCAATACCTCCCGTTGACCAAACTTGTGCGAATGTGTTGTCTAGAGAGTCCTGCCATGTTTACCAGCTGCATGCGCTTCCTCACCGGTGTGACCACAGGAAATACTAGAGCAATGTTTGAACTTTTACGTCAAAATGGACACAATGCAAGCCTAGATCACTTTTTTGAAAGCGTCGCCCGCTATCTGCAAAATTTAAATTTCCAAGTTGGTATGGAACCACCACCCGAACGTCGCATCCCCATCGCCGGTGCCGGTTCCATAGAGTCAACATCAAACATCATGAATCCGGTCGAAATTCGAAGCATTTGTAGTTATCTCAGGCTCTTGGAAGTAGTTTGCGAGAGGAACGAGTCTGCCCGACAATTTTTCACAAGTCAGAAGATCTCGTGGATTCGCACTGCTTTACAAGTCGTTAAAATCCGAAAGTTTCCTCGTGAAGTGAGAGCAGCAATGCTGAATGCATGCGCGGCAATGATTGGAGAGGAGCCATTGAGTCCCGACGTAGTTACCACGCTGTGGGGCATCTTTTACAGTACCAGACTCCTTGATCCAGGCACTGGAGACGTGAAAGAGGAGCTGGAAGAACATGAAACAAGATTGGAAGAGTATTCACTCACAGTGGGCATGTTACGCTTGATCCGTGCGTTAATAAAGTCTAGATTTAGACAAATGGAGTATGTATCTCTGGAAGGATACTCTATCCATCCGACTTACGACAACAGTGCCATATTTCCCTATGTTAACTATGTCACTGATGTCATATTCCTTAAAACTCCATACAGACTGTTTAAGGATCCAAGTCAGCGGTGGTACGTGATAAAGCTATGCGCAGAAATATTGAACATTATGCTGGATTATCTGCCAAAGTTGATGATTCAACTGTTGTGCGACTCACCGTTAATTCGAACTGTTCTAAACACCCTTGTGGATTGTGTACTGGCTACTGATTTGAGCTCTAGTAGTGATGCGGAGAATCCGCTCAGGGACCAGGTGAACCGTTGCAGTTTGTCATTACTCATGTTGTTGTGGAGGGCTCTGCAGCGACAACAGTTTTATTTGACACACAAAAAGGAAATCATGGAGAATGTGAGTTATAAAAAAGTTTTGAAAGGATATCACCAAGATGTGTATTGTGTATGGATAATTGAACTGGTTTTAATTAAATTTTTTTTTTGTGTTATGAATTTTAGCAAGATACCGTGCTGCTCCTAGGAATACATAAGGTTATGCTTGCCACAGCGCATGAAGGTGGGGCACCCGAATACATTTTCAGCGTGATTCGGTTTGTGGACAGCCTATTTTCCTCCTCAATGCACATACATGCTGCCTTGGAGATCCTTTCAATTATTCTTGAGGATCATACTGACATTGACTTCACTGTTCAGCATGCATTAGCCTGGCATGATGGAGTGGCCAGCATATTTAGGCACACCGTTGTGGAGCTACTGTTTAAGCCAGGTGGAGAGAATGGTGATAACGCTGAAGATATTGATGCTTTAAAAGCATCAGCGTTAAAATTAGTAAGAACGTCGGCAATTCATGCTGATCCCAACGTTGGCCTGTTCCTGCTGAGTTTCGACGTGAAGAAAAGAGAATATTCCGGAGGGAGAACTATACTACATGCATTGGTGGATAATGCCACATCAATTCCAACAAGTTTTAAGACTTTGTTTACCATGCTAACAGATCCAAGACTGGGACATCCTACTTTACGGATACTGAGATACACTAGATTTTTCCAGAGTTACTTGAGGGAAACAGGACATTTGCAACAGTTGAGCTTTGAGAGCCTCTCCTATTTCCTCAAATGTTTGGCTATCGAATTAAAATCTGAGGAGGGTCTGAACACTGCCAGTGAGTTGGTTGGAATATCGTTTGGACGATTAGAGGAGTGTTTGAACATGATCCAGCTTGAAAATTCCCCGGTACAGCTACCCGACTTGGAATTCTTTGATGGGAGCCTTGTACAACAAGCGGTAGCACAATGTGAGTATGTCAACTCTGAACTAAGGACGATGCTAGTTAGAGTGGAGAAATTGGATGGAATGTTGAAGGAGGAAATCGGGAAGCTAGAGAAGAGTAATGTGCTGCGACTGAGGAAAACTGTACATAGTGAAGCGAAAGAGATTTTAGAATTTGCTAGAAACTTGAACCGAAGCCGGATCAAAGAAGGATGCAAGCTGTTGGTTTTTGATGGATGGAGGCAAGTGGTTGAGGTGTTAGCTTTGACACCTCAATTGCAAGCCACGGCATTTTGCCCAAATGTATTGCGAATGCTGTTGAGTAAGGTGTTGGGCACTAAAAGTTTGGCAGAGTATTTTCTGCGATTGGCAGCAGAAACAACATTGACACTGAGTGCCGTAATGGCTGGTCAAGAGCAGTTGGGAATTATTCAGGCAACTGGAGCCAAAGGAACTGCACTAATCGTTGTCATTCATCATCTATGTCAATGGATTCAGTCGGCACAAAATCCGAACGTGCGGGGAGTACTGTACGCCAGTCTACTATATTGTGTCAATTTACTGGGAAATTGCAATCAGGAAACTTTGATGGGGAGTCAAACGGCATTCCAATTGATTTTACACAATTTATGCAAAGACTGCTG
>JAHZNC010001484.1:0-20777 GCA_027744095.1 Zhuqinia jingwanae
ATACCAGTAAAGTTACAGCATGTAATTTTGGTCATTTTATTGTTTCGAATGTTCCACTTATTTTCATTCACACAGCTTTTTATGTGCAATCATCTTCTTTGGTCTCCTGACTTTTATTATTAATATCCATATGCATGGTTTAAAATCTCACTTTTATTCGGAAAAGGGAAAAATATACGTGTACGGAAACGGTTCGTTGATCGATTCCATTCCACGCTCAAACTCTCTGAAAATATAGCCCTCTCGTTTTCCCTCGTCAGCCTTTTTTTTGTGTTTCATAAAATAATGTTGTATCGCATCAGTGCAAATACAACCGCATGCATCCGGCAGCGGATATAAGGTTAAGGTTAAGATCATTAGATTCCGTCCATATCACATCACATATTTTTGTTCGTGTAAATTTTCTCCTTTTACAATTACAACGCTCAAGCGTCAAGTGTAAATGACTACACGGTCATAAATATTTACAACCTGTATATATAGCATCATCTTGAGGTTTAAAGAATGACTTATCATCACTTTGCGCCTCAGATCTTCCTTTTCTGTTATGATTTGACTCGCCTCGTTAATTATTATACTTGGTTAATATTTTATTATTATTATGTGGCCATACTTTAAGAATATCGATGCTTGGTTTTTGGGAAGCAAAACTCATCATTTTCATCTCTCTCTTTTGTTCATTTTACAGGCGTTTAATCAAGAGCAGCATGCTCTTGTAATGTCTTCCCTCCAACAAGGTCTAGTCCCCAAGAGACGTCTAGATGGAATCGATAATCCTGCCTTAGACCTAGGGCGTCATAATAGTTCTTCTCCACAAACGTCTTCAGGTGTATTAAGCGGCCATCCTCTGCAGAACGGTGGCAGTAGTACGTCACAAAATCTTCAAAGTAGTTCCTCGTCACCAGCAGCAGCAGGTGGAAAAATGGCAGGCTACAGCTTTTTAGACTCCTCTGCATCCCAGAGTCTCAGCTTATCGTCATCCAACGCAGATAGTATAGATACAGTTATTTACAAGGGGTAAGCATAAAATTTGCATATAAACATATTATTATAAATATCATAATTATTGAAGACTTTAATTGTGCTACTTAAATTAAGGTCAGATTTTAAATTGTGTGTCATTGTGTTTCCTCTAGACCTAACGCGTCAGCTCCCTCAGTTCGCGACTGGCAAAGGTCAAAAGATTCCCTTCAGTCCGACTTTGGCCACAGGGCTGACACCGGTTCATACAGAGGTGATGCGCAAGGAATCTTTGACAACCGTTCATATCCTATGCAACAGGTGTGTGATTTTGAATAATTTTCTCATGAAAGTCTCTCCTGTCTTATCACAATCACGGTATAATGCACATGTATATAAAAATATATGTATTAATGTAGGCATATGTTTTAATTTTAATTATAATACTACAGCTAATTGTCTCTAATTATAGCGTTTTATAACAACAGATTCAAAATAATTAAGCCATTTTATATCAACTTTGTATATAGTATGTCGTTCTTAATGAGTTAAATTGAGATACATGTATGATATATATATATACATGTGTAGTATTTCATATCACGCAAAAACAGTTTCTATAAAAGTCATAATATTTATTTATTTACGTTTGATGAATATATTTTACATATACCTATATACAATGACTTCCTGTTGAATTCAAGATCAGAATTATAATATGTACAGTATAATATGTAGGTAGGCTGGTAGGCATACAATTAAAAGGTGTATATAATTTAAAAATATGATTTTTGATGCACTTCTAGTAAAACATTACACCAGGTAGAAAGTTATTAACTAATTCAAATTGATAAGTGTATCATATAGTAGTTTCCCCTTAATATGAGCAAGTTCAGTAAGTATATATCATAAAATCATAATCATAACATATTTATATTTATTATTATTACAAATTTATCTGGGCTCATCATAAAATAAAATGTCAAGATTATGACGGATGGCAACAGCACCAAGACAAGTAACCAGTGTAGGTGATGAGCCTTCAGGAGGTGGACGGGCATTTAACAGAGGACAAACCCTTTTGACGTTTGACATCCTCCCAGTATCATAATTTTTATTTTCACTATCAACACTTGCTGCTGCCATTCTATCACTGCTATCTATGTCATTAACGCTTTCCGATCACCCGTAATAATAATTTTAACTGATATTTTACTTTTTTTTAACAGGATACTTTACGTCATAAGTCATCATCATAAAACGCTCATCCATATCCGTAGGCAAGAACTATTTGCATAAAGACAAGATACCTTATATATCAAATGTGTGCATCAAGTTTATTTAGGTTTTCAAAGGCACGCAAAAACACTTTAGACTTTAATCTAATCTAATCTAAAGTATAGTATAAAAATGTAGGCAATTCAAGAGGTTGGTTCAGGGCTCATGTGATAAAACCCGATGCGATGACGCTCAGATGATGGTCATGCATACATACCTCAGCGTAAAGTGTCGGTTTGAGAGTTGTTGGGTGGTGGTTGGGGGAGGATGCTTGCAGTGCGCTTGTGCACTAGTGTTCACACAAACAATCTTTTAAACTGTTAACCATCCTTTCATGAAGATTTGCAAACAAAAGCAAAAGAAAAAAACTGTTGAGGCTAATAGTTCATAGAGAAACATGCTTCTATCATAAAAATTTGTATCAAAGTCATTCATCAGTAGTTATAGCTTGCGTGGTTACTTTAAAAAACAAAAACAAAAGAAAAAAACTGTTGAGGCTAATAGTTCATAGAGAAACATGCTTCTATCATAAAAATTTGTATCAAAGTCATTCATCAGTAGTTATAGCTTGCGTGGTTACTTTAAAATGTACAATGTTTCCTTGGAGTAGTAGGTTTCTAACTAGGTACCATGTTATTTATGTATCGCATAAGTGTGCGTGACTTACAATATCAATGATGACACTTGAAACAAAACGATGTTGTCTTTTTTATTACCTTAACCATATATCATCAGAATCATCAGGATGATGGCGATTCTCTAACTATAGCTTTTTTAGTGCTACACACTAACTTAATTTTATAGCACACACACACTTTCTCTATACATTGTTGAACGTAAAATTTTATACAATTCTTGAAGAAGAAAATGGTTATTTATGACAATAAAAAATGTGTATTACATAAGAACAAACGCTTTGCAATTAGTACTTCACTTGTTTATACGTACCTGTACAAGGTACATACATACACGCATTAAAGACAGGTGTATTTTATTTATTTTATGAGTAATTGCTATATAATAATAATAACTACATAAAAAGACATACATATATATTTATTAAATCAAAGTTTTGCGTATTGCAATTGTAAAATTGTAATACACTACTTTATTGGCAAGGAAGTAGCACCTAGAGAAAAACTATCTCTCATCATCATCGCTAAACAGAAGGAAAGAGTACAACTTTTATGACTAATATATAATGGCAATATCATTCTTGCTGTGGTTGTGATAAGAAAGGAATCTGTTTATTATTTTTACCGTGTTGAACTTAAATTGCATATAATTATCACGTTTCTTTCTCATTTCCTTTTTGTGATGTTCTTGTCTTCTTCTTGCAGGCATCAACATCATCCACATCGGTACCATATCAACCTATGCAGTTTAATGGACCAGGTGGTGGTGGTGGTGGTGGTAATGTGGTGATGAATAGTGGTCAAACACCTTCTTCAGTAATGGTTAATAATGGATACTCAATGGAATATCGTCACCAACAACAAGTTCAACAACAACAACAACAGCAGCAGCAGCTTCATCATCAGCAAAATCTGTCAGTTCAGTCAGTTCATCAATCGCAACAGTTGCATCAACAACAACAAAACGGAGGAGTGATGATGAGACAACCTAACGGTACAACTTCTTCTGGTGGAATTGCGCAACAATCCCCATTCGGTAATACAAGTTCTGGTGGTGGTATGGTGGCACAAAGCCCAATGCTGCCCACAAAAAGTCCGATGGTGACACATAAACCATTACTTCCTCAGCCAGGGCCAAGTCCTTCTTCCAGTTCCAATCAAAGTGTTCCAAATAGTGTGAGTAGTGGCAGTGTTCCAAGTTCAAATTTAAAATCTAATTTAAATGGAGGTGTTGGTGGTGATTCCTCATCTGTTGGCTTGGACAAGGCCAAAGACTCTACAAAAATGTTCCCCACGAAAACGTACAACCACATCAAAGACATGATCTCTAGTCGCTTTGGTAACAACAGTTCCAATTCTTCATCTGCAGGCTTGCCTCCAAAAGGCCTGAATAATAGTAACGTTGTGAACAATAACGCTAACAGTAGCAATGCTACAAATAACCAAAATGGCAACACAAACGGTGGATTCACAATGAGTGGCCAAAATGGGGCAAACTCATACTTGGACTCTTCAATGGGAATGCCAACATATGGATTAAATCAACATGGTCACTTGCATAGTCATTCAATTCATGACACATTTGGTGGTAATGCACAGGCTGCCCCGTATTACACTTCTCCACCCGCCGTGTCACCCCAAAACGGCAACGCCGGTGGTACACCAAACCTCAATGGTAGTGCAAATTCATACAGAAGCCCACCAATGAATGACCGTAAAAATGTAAATACGAGCTTCAGAAAGGCCATTCACCAAAGTACGCTAAAGTCCAACTTGACAGAAGAATCTCTTCAACTGAGACCGATTATGGAGGTTGCCAACTTAAATGGGAATGGAAGCAATAGGGATTTATACAGAGGGATACAGTATTCACAACAACAAAACAGTGAACAAGGACAACCACGTTACGGATTGGGTCACGAACCACCTTCGCCTTCGTTGATCCCACATCACGTTGAGCGAGCACAACGAGCATTGGATAAACTATGCGAACCCGGCGGTCCTTCATTCACGAGAACAGGTTCAGGGCCAATGACTCATCAAAATGGAATTGGTCGGATGGTACAACAATTTTCTGGCAGTGGCACATCCAATGCTGTAAACGGCGAAGAAAATGGTATCAGTACAAACAATAGACCAATGTATTCATTAAATGGCAAGATCGGAGCAATTCCTTCTGCTTCTTCAAGTGCAAGTCAATTAAATACAGGAGGTGAGCTAGGAGCAATTCCACGAAACCGGTTCAGTGTCACACCAGGTCCGAGTAGTAGTACGTCCAATTCATCTGGAGGATTGGGTGCTAATGTAATAACAACTAGTGGTGGTGGGGCTCACACAGTAGAAAGTTCACTTTCCTCACCAGCATCATCAAACTACACGCATAGCAGTGGTGGTGGTGGTGGTGGTAATAAGCAGTCTCTTGTACACCAACAACATCAAGCTCCCACGACCTCTTTGCTGAACGGAAATAGCAACAATAACAAGTCTAGCACCAGCAACAATGACCAGAATCCCCCACCACTGCCAACTTCACAAAAGCCGGAAGCGTCAGGGGCGTCTGGACACTCGCATCATCTTCACTTTCAAAATAGTGGCAACAGTAGCCAGCATAATACCCTGGGTCTTCCTCCAGTTCTTCCCTCAGTTCTTGTCGGAGAGAAGAGGGAGAATGGGGATGGAAGCAGTGGCACGATGGAGAATCCATCATCGGGCAATCTGCATTTAGAGTCGTCTACTTCACAAGGAGCAACTTCGTCAGGTGCAGGACCAAGTGGTAGTAACGCCTCCTCTTCTGCTCTTGCATTGAACAAGAACAAGAGTGAGCAACTCAAGAAAATCACTGCGGACTTGCATAATTTGGCCATTTCAGTGGCTGCCGAACAACATTTTCATCATAACCATCACCATCATTTGCAGTTTGCTTCTGGCAGTGGAAGTAGTGGTAGTGCTACTGGTAATAACAATCAGAGTAATAACAATAATAATAATAGCAGTAGTAGTGAGTGTGAAAACAAGGGATCCCAGAGAATTGGCAGTGGGCAAAGTCATACTACTTCGGACTCTGGTGTGGGTACAGTCATGCTGACCAAATCCCCGCTGAATTCCATCTCAGATCACGAAACAAATTGTAAAAGTGGTGTTGGTGCAAGTGGTGCAGATTTGTTACTTGGAGGAGACGATCATAATGTTATGGATAGTGTTTCTTCAGGTAAGAGTGAGTAAAATATTTTTTTAAATAATCAAAACTTATACTTATTAAGTATTGATAGTTTATTTTACACTAGCAAAGCACCATTTATGTATCTCAAGATATTTGCATAGTCCCAGAAAAAAATATTGTTTCAAAAGTGCTTCTGTTGTTTTTTTAAAGTGTGTGAAGCTTGAGAAAAAACCCTTTCGGAAAAGAAAAGTGAATGTGCCTTCTCGCTTTTTATCGGAATATTAAGCATTACTTAAAGTTATCCATCATTTAACAATATTTCAAAACGGTTATTCCCTATTGTTACATTGTATATTTATGGTATTATTCCGCTGTTGAAATTTTGCAACAAAAGAATGTACAGAAAATAGAGGAAATGATAAATTTCTTTGTTTTATAAAAGTTTTTTTTGTTCTTGAAAAAAATACCTGGGAATATTTATCGTATTTTTTAAATGTATATAAAATGTGTACATCCGGTGTGGTTTATACATAATGTCTTTGTAGACTATGTATGTACCCAAACGTGGCGTAGTAGTAATAGTAGTAGTAAGCAGACATACAAAATACATAGGTATTTAGTACACAACCAAGTACCCATACACCATCGTATGGGATAAACAATGTTTAAATTGCACAGTTACGAGGGAAAAACTAAAATAATTGCATATATGCGGCACTCAGTAGTAATTAAAAGTGCTTTAATAAAGTGTAAACGTTCGTATACATATAGTTTTGTGATGTAGCGTTTTGATAGTAATACAATGAATATATATTTTTCTACTACAGGTAACGATTCTGAGTGGGTGGATATAGTTGAACCTGAAATAAGACAAATTTTAGAACTGGAAAAAAAGTCAAAACCGGGAAAAATTCGTGCAGTCGGCGAAAAAATGACCGGTGTTTCTAATGGAAATCTGGCCACAAGTACGCCAGCTCATCCCGTCCAAGTTCATCACGGGAAAGGAGGCCATCCTGGGAAAATGATTGGAGATCATTCGGAATTAATGGGAGATATTACAGCTTCACCTATTCTTCCTCATCATAGACTTATGTCCGGCTCTCCATCGCAATCGCCGAAAATACCGAAAAAATTTGATCTCAATGCATACAAGTATGTCAAATAAGCAATAAAAAATAAAGTTTATAATTCCAGCAGGATAATTCCCCTTTGAGTACAATGTTTTCTAATTCAATTTACGCAGTAAAAAAGCCAGTCAAAATAGAAGCCAAGAACTTCTTGCTGGTCCGTCCACCAGTGCCGCTGCACAAAATGGAGGTGGTCCATCATCTTCCAAAGTAAAATCGCCAAGAAGTGCCACAAAAGTGAGCAGATCAAATTCGGGTGCACAACGATATGGACGAGTTTCCCGAGGCGAGAAAAGTGGGAAGAATGCCGCTGCCAACCGTTTAATTAAAGATCTAGGCCTAAAGGGAATCAAGCTTAGTAGACATGCCGCAAGTAAGTACATCATGAAAGCACAATGGGAAAAATGCAAATAGATAAAAACCAAACAATTTACAAAAATGTTGTTTTTATCATTAAAAAGTAGCTTGCATGTCTTTTTTATTATATGTCTTGTCGTGTGTACTTTTATAGGTCAGATCCTGTATCCCCAAGATGATAACGGTGATATGACTTCCACAACAACTGGCTTGGATTTAGAATCAATGTTAGATGGCCAAACAGAACAGACATCGGATGATGACGATGATATGAGTACAACTATCGACACGACAGATGCGCATGCCATTCGTCGTCAGTTGGAAAGTTTGGAGTCTATGTATACTGAGGTACATATTAGATGCGAAACAAAATTATTTATTTAGGTATTTTATGACGTAGTGATATGTATGTAGGCAATCTATAAAAATATTACTTTATTTTTCCCATTTTTAAGGTCTTAAAAGTTTTGGGAGCAAAGAGATTCTCCGGAAATCGATATCCCACTTCTGACCTCAGGAATGCCAAACGTCGCCCTTATGGAAGCATGTCATCCTTGCCTAGCTCAGTAAGTAGTAGGCCCTTCCGTGAAAGAAAACTAAAACTTGACGATAAGAAGAAAGTAAAGGATATCAAGGTATATTTCAACATCTTCAATAGATATTTAGATAGACACCTCAAATGAGTATCAATATTATGGTTAAATCAATTATTATTAGTGCGCAATGTAAAAACATATAGCTATGTTTTAAACATATTTTTTTAATTTTCAGAGTATTAATAAGCGATTCCAGCGTTTGGAATCCCACGTCGTTACTCTCGCAAGAAGCGTAGCTCACTTGTCTTCCGAAATGCGTACACAGCATTTGATGGTTCAAGTAAGCATATAGTTGTCATAAAACTATTATTTCCTTGTTCATTTTTAGAAAAATGTGTATTATAAACTGTAATTTATTTAAATAGGAAATTGAAAGCATTCGTAATGAAATGCAACAGTTGAGAAACCAAGTGCTCAAGACTTCCATGCAAAATCAATCTGCAGCGGACTGCCGCAGCAGCCGCCCAGAATTTTGCAAGAGTCGCCAGTGGACGTAATGGGGCTGGTGTAAATATGGTCAGCACAACGGATTGGACATCATTTCGCAACGCTCTTCCATCACTCACTAATCCCTGTCGTGTAAGGAAGCTGACCAAATTTTTTGGAGATGAGCCCCCACTTGTCAGAATATTCTTGAAAAAACTGGGATATGAGGTTTGTAACAAACATATAAATATTACAAAAAGAATACTACATTAATACAAATAAAACAAACACTTGGTACGACATCATGTTTACTTTTTGTCTACCTAAATTGCTGTGTACTTTTTATCTTTGCCAAAAGAGGAAAGGTCACATGTCTGTATCAGCAGTTTCCATTAAAATTTCTTATAATTTCCTGCTTAAACATGATATGATATTACTTGACTAGCTAATAAAATGTTTATTTTTCTTTCTTTGTCTGAAAATCATGCAAATCATGAAAACCATCACACACATCATCAGAGTAACAACCATGGTCCTGGAAATCTAAGCGTTTATGTTGTATAATAATTATTTTTGGGTGATGAATGAAATGAAACAAAGAGCTTTTTGTTCGGAATAAATTACTATCATACTATATGTGTACATACTTTGTGTATAATGTAATTTAGCAGTTTTAAAAGTAGTTTTTATATAATAGGCAGTATTATTAATGATGAATAGCGTAATTATATCGTTTTGAATTTAAGTGCATGTGTACTTTTGTACATTTGTTTTTTTTTACAAAATACATTTTTCATTTTTTTTGTATGTTGTACATACTTGTGTATTTGTGTTCGCATTTCGCACGAAAAGAAAACAAAAATATATAATTATTTTCAATTTTTTTACGTTTAAAGATACAAAACCAGCACAGTAAACTTTCCTTCACAATCTTTCCTTTGAAAACATAATTTATTTTAATTTCACAATGTATTTTGTATTACTATGGCAGACTTACTAACCAGTGTAGTAAATATTAATAGGTAAATATCTAATATGTTAAATACTTAATTGAAAATGAAACAATATCTTCCTATAGTACCTCGATGTATGCTCTCCATAAATAATAAGTAAATCTTTCAAAATAGAATGCGAGTCGAAATTTCAAGTAAAATATATACAATATTTATACAAATTTTTTGATATGAAAGGTTTTGCTCATTTTTTACATTGAAATAAAATAAAACATGACATTCTAAATAGAGCAAAGTTTTAATAAAAGCATTTATTATTTTGTTTTCCACTTGCATTTGTTTTGTATTTTTCCACCATTTCTACGAATTAACTTTTTGCGTTGAATACTAGGTAAACCTACATTCATGTATTTATTTCAGATAAATGCATTCCTCGTAAAAATATGTCTGATAATATCTTTTTAAGTTCAGTGACAGGGCTTGTTGATGTGAAATATCTTGTGCATCTGTGACAAACCTTTATATAAGCCATATCTGCGTGCCTCTTTGTAAAAATAACCTTCTGGAGTGCATCATTATCAAATTCATTATTGAGGGTGGAGATTATTTTTCGAGGATAAAATAGCCCAAGTTATTGCATAATAATCACCTAGAACAGATTTTCTATTCACATATTACAATATCATAACATCCATCAATTAGAAAGGCCCAAACAACACTTCCAGTTACTAGCATTCATATATACAAAAATCTACCATCTTTATACTCCACTCATCTTTATAAGTGCTTGCAAATTTACATTTATATGTACTCGTGCGTTTGCGTATCAGTCATCTTCATCTTGAAAAGCATAATTAATTTTTTTTTGCAGAAAACAGAAGGTCAAAGGGTTACATGACGTATTTATATCTATGGCTATTTTAACTTCGTTAAAGTAAATGGAAGAAAATAATTTAACATATTGCTATGGATAAAAAAGTATGAAGCAAAGTTTATACATATACTGTCCATCCATTTATTTAATCCCATCTGCGTGCGTTATCGTGAAGAATAATATCTAGTATGAATGGTAGTGATGAACGAGTGCTCTCTGGTTATGATTTATCTGTGAACACCAACCCCACTAATTTGATTTCATCAATCAACGTAAAAAAACGGATCTTCTTTCTTTCATAACAATTTACAAAAACTACACATGATTATACCACATATTATATTTGTGTACATGCATGCCTGGCTGTAAGATATAATTCACGACCATCGACCATGAACACTGAGCAAGGGACGTTTAATGTATATTTTAATTGAATTAATTTGATAAATATATGCCTCTCCCAATAATCCTAATCTGTCCAATTCTGTTCCAATGAAATAAACTTGTACAACTTGTGATTATCTACGTGTAGTCTTTTCTCTTTTTACGTAAACATTTATTTGTCAAAGGTTTGATGAGCTCATGCATCCTTTTATAAAAACGTAGTTGGCAATAGTTGGCATGGCATGAGATTGTTGTAAACTCGTTCAAAAGTCCAGTACCATATTTCTGTTGGTGGTGGTCACACATAAGTAGACCAGTTGTTATATTCCTCTTTGCATGTAACATTTTTTGAAACTCAATAAACGAGAACATTAAATCATTAAAGACGAAGACTCCATTTGAATTTCCAAAATGAAAAGTGTAGTATTTTGGATTTTTGCGGGGGCAGTACTTGCTCTTGCAGCCGCAGAAGTTATTGAAAACACGCAATGCGACAAAGGACGTGATGCAAATGGTAAGTTGTAAAAAATATAATGATCTCAGAAAGGAAGGATTTGTCTAAAAGTTTGAATTCAAATTGTGAGTTTTGGTAACCGGTAAAATTTCTATCCTGCTTCGTTCCTAGTATTGAGCGAGACTCATGAGATCAGAGTGGATCCATGCCCAGGAGGTGAGGATGGAGAACCCTGTGTGTTGTACAGAGGATCCAATGCCACCATTACCATCCGTTTCACCCCATGTATGTACTTAAAATGCAAAAAATACTTTGTTGAGCTGAGATTCTGATTTTAAAAGTGATTTATAATTTACGAAAATTTTAGCAATTGATCCAGTCCGTCTCAAATCCACCATTGCCTGGGTAAAAGGAAGCAGTGACATGACCTTCCGTGCAATGAGACCTGATGCATGCGTGTACATGGAGTGCCCTGTTAAGGCCAACCAAGAAACCGTTTTCATTGCTACACTGAGTCTTGGAAGCAACTTGCCTACTGTAAGACTATAATTTGCTAATTTAAAACAATTAAATAATTTAGCATACTTGTTTTAACCTCTCACCACTCTTGTATTTATTATTGTAATTTATAGGGCCTATATCCCTTGAAGGTGAAGCTCCAAGAACTAAGAGGTCGCAAGAAGGTGTTTGCATGTCAACTCTTTAGTATCAGGCTTACTGATCCTGAGGAATGAATCCACGCTATATTTTTATCATAAATTTAATACGTAATTGACATGACATACCTCGGTATGCTAAACCAAAACCATTACTTTTCTGTATCAGGATAAGAATATACTTTTAATTCAAATGTAAAATATAAACGTAAAAGCTTATTACGAAATGTAAGTATTTTACTAATTTGCTAATAAAACTTTATTCGGAATCTGAAGAGTAGGAGAGGAAAAATGTTACTAAAAATTAATTTAAAATTATGATGTCTCCAGTCCACAAAAACACTGATATTTCATTACTAAAATTCATTGTTTTTCAATGTTTATCCAGTATCTGTATTTTACGTATGTATTTCAATATTGAAAGAAAAAGAAAGGCGCATTAATTTTTATGGCATACCCGTTATCATATTCCAGTCGTCATTCAAAGCAATTAAATTAAATGAGATTTACCCTTCTTGCGCTGGTCTTCGTGCATCCACATTAAAATGATAATAATATAAATGATCATATATACCTATTATACCTACTCATGAGAAACTCAACAGAGCTTATATTTACATTAAAATTTATGAGCTGGAGAATGTATGGTTGTACGACAAGACAAGGAGATCAGTTTTCCCATTAATGCGCAAGTCAAATGACTGAATCCACCACTACTACTACTGCTACCAGAGTTATCAAATTCTTCTTCTTTATGTGACATTTAGAATTAAAGTGAGGGAAAACTGCTTATCATATTCGTTGTGTAAACATGAGAGATGAGATGAAAATATACACATCACATTATGTATATCCCTGGGAAGAAAAAATTATCTACCTTCTCCATGCATTTTTTCCACTGTACTTTACTTGCATTCACTTATGCAGTTTTGTATGTCAGATGAAGACTACTGAAGCATTTCGTCGTACCTAATAATAAGTTGTCTAAAAAATCAGTTGTGATCTTGGCTTTCGCAAACATAAAAGTTGAAAAGATTGACTCGGGTTTAGAAATTTTAACTCGGATATCATCATGCTGTTCATCAAGGAAATTTTGATTCTGTGCATGATTTACTACTGGTTTATTGCAGTAGCGGACAGCTGAAGTGACCAAGTTGAAAATTAAGCCTTGCAGAAAAGGAAGGGACTATGATGGTATGGAAATAAACGACTTTTATATATTTATATACACACGCACAAAATATCAAGTTTTGAACATTTGCAATTTGGGACATAATGTGGTTATTTGAATATTGCAGCAAAAAGTGTAGTTCATGAAGTTAGCATAGGGCCATGTCCTTCAGTAGGTGCCTGTGAACTTTACAAAGGCTATAATGCAACCATAACCGTAAAATTTACCCCTTGTAAGTATAAATTTTTCCTGGTACGCCTTTTATGCAAAAAAAAAGAAATAGTTTTACATCCATAAGAGTTTTGGCATTATTATTTATCAGCGGTAGCTCCATCGGATCCCACAGCGTGCAATCTTAATTCCAAGTTGGTTTGGATCTCAAAAATGGAAATGGATTTTGGAGGAATCTCAGCAGAACGCGTGTAACTACATGGATTGTCCATTAGAAGCTAACAAAGAGACAGTTTTTAGTGCCTCGTTTTTCGTTTCCAAAATGTGGCCGACGGTTAGTACATTCGACATATATTTATGTTATGATGAGTACTGTATTTTTTCTGAAAGCATAGTACCGCTATATTGTTTACAGGAGCGACCGAGGAAATGTATTAAAAACAAACTATTGTTGTGTTTCAGGGCTCATATCCACTCAAGTTAAAAGTCCAAAGAGATCACTACTGGTGGCAAACGAATATTTCTCTGCCAACTTATTAAAGTACGGATTACAGGACAACCGGCAGATGTTGTTTTAAATTAAAATGTATGGGATGATATTTGTCTATTTTTAAGACTTTAAATTCAATAAGTATTTTATTTATTTATGACAACATTAAGATTATGTTGTGTTGCATACATCTTTTTTTATGTGAAAAAATTACCTAGACACGTAATTATTATAGTTGTACTTTTGATAACAATCAGTCTAGTATGTCGAGGCCGCACTTGAAAGTCTGAAAGTTACTATTGTACCGTATCCACTGGTTAATTATTACTTTGTATCCATGTATCACTGGACATGCCGAGTGTGATACATCAGCTCTGACACTTCCGTTTCTGAACATGTTTATCCTTCAAAAATAAATTGCAATAATAATACAAATTTTGAAACAATGTAATATTCATTTAACTTGTTGGCAAAAGAATTCAAATTTTTGAAACCAGAAAATAGCAGAACCCCGAACAGGGCGGGCATGAACTCCTACTTGACAAAAAACTGTATCACCACCAATAGCCGGCTCGTCCACCTTAAAAATAAATTTTATACATATCTACTTATTCATTCTCCTTATCTTAAGCCAAATAATATCTTGAACAAAACCAAATATTTACGTAATACAAAACGGTGGCAAGACGATCTCCAAACTCTGCAATTGAGGGATCTAGTAATACGTCAACGGGGCCAATAGGTCGATTGAATGAATCTGCGTGCACTTTATAATACCGTCCATAAACGTACTCTACAGTTTGGATACCCTCAGTCATATCAGTTAGCAGAAGCCCTGTGAGGATTTGACTCCTATTTTGGATTTTGTACACATATTGCGCTTCTGGGATAGCACCTGCAGAGGACCTATGTGCGATACCATCAATGCTTATTGCCCCACGAACTGTGGAAAGACCCATCTCGCCGCGTGCTTGGTACAATTCATTCATAGTGTCATTTCCTAAAGCGTCGTAAAGTTGCACAACGTATGGATACTTGGAAAGTTCTTCTGTTTTCAAGTGATTCAATATGAAATATGGATGTAGTTGTTTTTCCAGATAGCAATGCAATTGGGATTTGATGTGTTGCGGCTGTAAAAAATAAAATATATTTATACTTAAGGACAGTGATATACCTATATTATTTGTTGTGTACTTTTGAAGAGTAATCACCTGTAAATCATCTCCATTGCAAAGTGAATACATGTTTAGCATATCGTCTGAATCGTTCCCATATGCTTTGCCGTAATGTTCAATCAATACCACACGATTGGGAACTCGATATCCTGAGTCGTTTTGCTTAACAGGATTCATAAAGCTATTATGCACAAATGTTTCTGGCAGATTGTTTTGGCGTAATTTGTAGTTATGCTGTGGAAAAGATTAAGAACGACGGGAGATACATATTTGGCACAATATCTTCATTTAAATATTACATTGTTAGAATATTTGAATAAAAGTAAAGGATTTATTTACCACTTGATATGCAATTTGAAGTACATTATTCGAAAAGTCCTTTGCATTAGCTTCACCCACAACTTGACCATTTTTCATTTCCAAGAGTGTGGTGAATTCGAAAATAAATTCCAACCATTCAATTGCCAAATGATGGTAACCATTTGTCAGACCATAGACGCCAAGCATTGTGCAGTGTGACAAGTCCAGGAAGCCAGTGTAGTGGGTGTCAAATGAGAGACTCATGCCATCCACAACCTTTATACGGAGGCATTTATAGGATTATCACGATTTTAAAGGTACGCACAATGGGTAATAATGATATATTTTGGCAATCATGTTAATGACAGTGATAATAATAAAAAATTATCTACCCCCCCCTATCGTAATTATTCAGCAGGAACTTACCAGTTGCACGTCAAAGTCATAGAAATTTTGAAGTTCAAGAAGTGACTGTAGTGACACGAACAAGTCCTGATGATTTGGCCAGTTAAACATCAAATTAGCATTGTCATTCATTAGAGGTAACAGTTCCAGCGTTTGTACGACATTATTTAAGGATCTGTAATATTCTGGAGAGCTAATCAGTTTTCTTAGCTGATCAACAATGGTAGAATATCTATCCACCATTCGGTGTGCCAAAACTGGACTAGCTCCAATTATCCTACCACGATCTCTGGAAGTCTGGTTAAGAGGTATTGTAGTCAAGGTATTTCCTGAGGTTTCCTCATAGTCACTCACGAACCTTCAAGTTGGAGGACATTGATATATTTTTGCAAAATATACGCACAATGTGATCGCTTCACAATTCATTCAATTTCTAACCTGGTAATCAAATCTATTTCTTGTAGAATAACTTCACGTCTCAATTGTAATGCGTTGTAAATATCTTCTTCCTTTCTTGACCAATGGGATAATTTATCTATTGTGTGCAGAGTTCCAAATGGCAGGAATATGCTCCTTGGTACACCAAACATGTCTAAACTATCTAAAAAATATAAACACACACACCACGCCAAATGCTGTAATTTCTGTGGTAATTGCAATATATAAAGTGATCCGAATATAAGTATACCTTCATCCTCTAAAAGATATTGGGGTATATCAGGAAATGATAAGACACAACAAAGTAGAAAAAATACTACAAAAAAGTTTAAAACCCCCATGATTGTAAAACAAATGGTGTAAGTGTTAACATTGCTATATGCTCCTTTACGTATGTACTATGTTTATAGTTTTTTGTATGCAAATCGGGAAACCAGGCAACTTGTTCTTGTGTCCAAATAACAATTTGATATAAAAACTGTTGCATATTTCAATATAAAGCATATATTATTATTATTAACATATCCTCACGTTTAGGATTAATTAATTAGCCAGCGTAATTGTATGCATTTACAATAGAGTTACAGCGAAGAATGAATAAACAAAAATACGCTACCAGCTTTCTTTAAACCTCACAACATCAATTTTATTTACAGAAAACAATGACCTATTTTCTCTTTCTCTCTCTCGATATACATTAATGGCTTTTGTAAAAGTTTTACCGATCTGTCATTCATTTTTTTTTGTATTTTTTAAAAAGTCTTTTATTCAAACTGATTCAGCGTGCATTTAAACGATTGGAAATTTGAATCATAAGCAATCCATCGATTAACAACTGCAAACAGGTTTATAAAAAACTTATAGACTTGAAACATTTTATAGAGCATGATATAAACTAACAAGAATGCATCTTTCGAGTAATTGAAATTTTACTTATTTTATTTCCACTGAGAACAGGACATGCTCCATGGGTAACATCAGACCTTAAGGTACCATTGCGATACAAATTTATCCTGAAATAGTAATTAAGTTTTTACCACTACGCATTATTCGCTTAATTGAATTTTGCAATTACATCAACATTACTACTATTTTTGGAACATGGGCATGTTTAGGCACCAGAATATTGCTGAGCCTCGCTTTGATTTTATCGAGGTTCCTAGCTCACAAAATGGAGTAGTTCCACCTAGATCAGGCTCTTCTATCTGTTGAGAGAGAAAAAACTCACCCGCAATGTTATACAAATGTTGAAGGTTTACAAATAGAAAATAATAAAATTATGGCAGCAATTGGGAAACATACGTAGTACAACACAGTGGCTAGGCGGTTTCCAATACCAGGTTTTCGAAGTGAAGGATCAAGTGTTTCCAAAATTTTGGGTGGAAACTGTAACATATAAACTTGTAAGAGAAACAATACTTATATTGGTTTAAAATTATTAAATTGACAATATCTTTTTTACCGCGTCTCTAAACCAAGAAAACTCCAATCGGTTAAATAAAGGCATATAGGAATTCAGGGCTTCTGTACACACTTCTATACTGAGCATATGATATGCTTAAAACGGAGAACTTTTAAAAATAAAAAATTACGCAGTTCACAATTTTTTATTATTTTTAAATTCTCTATCGAATTAATTTAACATCATGAAGTTCAAGAAGCCCGGAATTCCCAAACACTTTACGAATGCTGGATGTAATATCTGCCATATGTATACTCCGTTGCTTGGAGAATCTCATCTTGGTGCACACGGAGTCCAGTAAGCATTTCCGACTTTCTGTTTAGTTTCTCAACAAAATTGTCATTGGGTAAAGGCAAACTGGAAGATGTTCTATGCCTCATTTTTGCCAACAATAGTTGTATACTGTCGGATCCAACCAACTCAAAACCTTCACCTGACAGGTCACTGTGCAGCTCACCGATTGTGTCATTTCCCAATACATCGTGCATTTGAATGACGTACGGGTGTTTGGAAATCTCTTCTGTTTTCACTGGATTTAGAAGAAAGTAGGGATGACGTTTTCGTTCCAAGTAGCATTTTAGCCCCCATTNTGTGCAGCTCACCGATTGTGTCATTTCCCAATACATCGTGCATTTGAATGACGTACGGGTGTTTGGAAATCTCTTCTGTTTTCACTGGATTTAGAAGAAAGTAGGGATGACGTTTTCGTTCCAAGTAGCATTTTAGCCCCCATTTAACTTCCAACGGCTATCAAGTAATATGCTGCTCAATTATTATGCCCTTTATTTCGTGGAATCATCATACCGAGTCAAGTGCAAGACGCATACTGTACCTGAAAATCTTGGTCACTTTTATTGCACAATCTCAAAAAGTTTGCGTGTCTGTGAGATTTATTTCCTACCTTCCCACCAAAACGGTCTTGAAAATATTCTCTACCTCTAATTCGGTCTGTAGGAGCTTGAGTCTCATTTACGTAATTGACGAAAGTGTTTAGAACAGTGTCAGAATCTCGATAGTTATACCAACGGTAATTGTGCTGTAATATTCAGATTGAGACACATAAAAAAATATTATCTTTAAAAAAAAAAATTTCAAGAAGATATTATTAAGTAGTTAAAAGTTGTAATCTGAGTGAAAAGAGTACACTACCATTTTGATTGAATTTCTCAATACACTTTTGACCATATCCAAAGAAATGGAATGGTCCTCCTCACCAGGATTTTCGAGGAGTAATTTTATTGTCAACTCCAGCCACTCAATGGCTATGTAGTAGTAGCCATGGTTCAAAGCAAACATTCCAATTTTTGCACAATGTGATGCTTTCAGTTCTCCACCGTTACTTGTGCCCTGGGTTATTCCCTTAGCAATCTACAGATAATATATACAGTGGTGACGACGAAATGGTGAAGGAAATTAATAAATATAATTTAATAAAAACTAATAATTTGTTGTAATTTTTACCTTCTCGGGGGAAAATCCGTAAACTTGGTGAAACGTGCACGAATGCCCAGTGCGATGTATACAAATCCTTCCAGTTAGGAAACGTATTGTCTTCCGGGACTTGTGATTTGGCACCAGGCTCAGAAAATGAACTACCAAAGTTCTGGTTTTCATCTACATATTTCGTTTTTATGTCCAACTCATGGAAAACAGCACCTTCACAAAGTTTGCATAAAATCAAAATCATAAAAAAATACAAATCCTGCTGTCTACAAGTTGCTCAAAATAGTGTACCTTCATTTTGTACATATTCCTCTGACGTTAGAAAATACTTTAGTTCCCCAATAATGTTTGCATAGCGGTTTATCATGAGATGTGACAAGATGGCACTGGAGCCAATAATTTTCCCTTTTTGGGCTGGTGTGTCTGCTGGAACCTTGACGTTTTCTGGTGCTAACGCTTTCATCGAGGATATTTCATAATCTTCTATGTAACTTCAAAGAGACATGGGGACAAAGAGAATTTGCATTTTAAAAACAGCGGATGATAAATGAAATTTTGAAGTTTATTACTCATGATTACAAATTTACGTATCAATCAATTCTAGCTCTCTAGTTAGATCCTCCAATCTGGGTTTCAACAACTTGTGTATATTCTCGTCCTTGTTCGACCAATATATTAACTTGTCCATTGTGTGAAGCTGGCCAAAATCTTTGGCTTCTTTCTTCATTTTTGGATTATGGCTATCACCAAGTGCCCAAGAATCCCCAACAAAGGTGAAAAGCCAGTAGGTAAATAACGCCACCCACATCATTACGTTTGAGAATTATTTTTTCTATGCAACACGGAATGTTACAGGGGTACTGACACTGGGTAATTTTGCTGCATTCACATTCACAGTTTTCAATAAAATGTTCCACTAAATTTGCAACTAGTGATTTTATCCCCATCACCTATACAACATCATTATTATATATGCAACAAATTTTGACAATGAAATTACTATTATTTGTTTAAACAATTGTTTTTTAATAGATAAAAATATATATTTTTAAATATATAAATGTAGGTAACTATTTACACATACACAAACATAACTGCTAACATTCATTCTTCCTTCCATTGTTCATTGTGAAAAGAAAAAGTACACGTTGAATGTGTAGGTAGGTATATGCACTTACACATTATGTAAGTGTATCAACATGAAAGAAAATGCTTACACCTAATACCTATAATAAAACATAATATTATATAGGTTGTAGGTCAAAAATGTCTTTTAATTTTGTAGTACAATAAACTTATAAACATTTCAACGGGAATAAACAAAGAACTGAGAAAATGCGAAAAATGTCGGTACACTTAGCATAAATAAATAAGCAATCAATATATTGATTATTTTGTGATCTTTCATAAAAAACCAATTCGCGTTCATTGACTGACCGAGATTTTTATTTGCATGATGGAGAAAGCCCACGAAGATTGTAAGAAGCTCACATTGTAATATCCTTCGGAATTAGTTTGGCCATTTTGCTAAAGTGAAGAAAATTATAAACCATAATATATTATAAGAAATTGCAATTTAAAATTAGCATATTGTGTGGGTTATGTCTAATTAATTTTTTTTTATTATGCGTGTCTGAAAAGTTGAAATGGCGAGTACTAAGGATACTATTAATATTGAACTGTTGTATTCTGAGACTTTTGCTGATGACGTAAGTATATTTAAAAAAATCATTTGGAGACTTATTTTTAAACTACTTACTAAACATAATTAATTACTCTGTTATTTAAGAATGACGTGACTCGTCATATCAGCAAAATTCGCCTAAAAATTTTAAATGAGGATCTGCTAGTATGGAAGTTTA